>JAODAL010018247.1:0-75274 GCA_025379985.1 Phyllomedusa bahiana
ATTTTGAAAAAAAGGAAGGTTTTGGAAAAAGGGGTTTTGGGGAAAAAATCCCCTTTTTTAAAAAAAAAAAGGCAAAAACCCCAAGGGTTTTTCTTTTAAAAACCCCCCCTAAACAAAAAAAAAAAAAATTGCTGGATTCAAATTTAACCCGCAAAGGTTTTTCTTTCAAAAAAAAATTTTTGGGGTGGGAAAAAAGTGCAAAAAAAAAATATTTTTTATGGTTTTTTTTTTAAAAAAAACACGGTAATTTTTTTGGGAAATTTTCCCAAAATTTCCTGTGGGGGGGGGGACATAGAAAATTGGGTGTTTTAAGGGTTTACTGGATTTCCCGGTCAATTGGAAAAAAAGGGGGGGTGCGCCAAAAAATTTAAAAAAAAAATATTGTTATGTTTTTTGTTGAACAAGGTAAATTTTTTTTAAAAAAAAAAAAATTGTTTCTGGGGCTTTTCCCAAAATTTGGGTGGATTTTTAATTTAAACTAAGGTGGATATATTTAAAACAGGGTTTGGAAAAGGGGTAAAATTGAAAAAAAAAACCAATTTTGGAAAAAAAAGGGATACTGTAATTTAAAAAGGGGGTTTTGGGACCTAACAAAAAAAGGGGGCCTTGGGAGTTTTCTAGAAAAAATGGTGTATCCATTTAAGTTTTAAAGGGCCCCCAATTAATTTAGGGGGAAAAAATTTCAATTTGAAAAAAATGTTAATAAAAAAAAGATTTTTCGTTTCAATTTTTCCCACACTAAAAGGGCCCTTTTTGAAAAAATTTAATTTCCCCGTTTTTCTTTAAAAAGATAAAAAAGTTGTTTTGTGTTCGCCCGGAGGGGGCCCCCCCGCCCCCCCCCTCCCCCCTTGGAACCTTTTTCAGCTGGTTTGTTTCTTTCTTTTAAAATTCTCTAAAACTTAAAATTTTCATTAAAACTAAAACAACTTAAAAATTTGGGAAAAGGTTTACAGGGTAAATTTTTTAAAAGGTTTCTCTTTTGAAAAAATAAGGGGTAAATTTTCGCTGAGCCCGTTTGGGGGCCAAAAGGCCCGGGGGCGAAAGGGGGCCCATCCCTTTTGAGGGGGCTTTAAAAGGGCAAAAAAGGCTGGGGAAAAAAGGGAAAAAAAGTGTTTTTATGTTTTTCGGGGGGTCATGTGATTTTTTCCCCGCCCAAAAAAGCAAAAAAATACAAAATTTCCCCCGGTTTATTTTACGTTTGCCCCAAAACCTCACCCTGGGTCTATTCTGTTTTAAATTGTTTTTTCTGGGCCCCCCCAAAAAAAATTTCCCGGGAAGGCCCGAAAAAAAGGGGGGCGGGTCAAAAAAAGATGTTTAACCGTTTTTTAAACCTTTTAAATTATCGCATGATCTGGAAAAAAAAATTTTTGATTCAAACCCTAAAAAAAACCTTGCCGTTTTTTAAACCCTTTTTCGATTAAAAAATTTGCTCAACAATTCCAAAGGGGTTTTTCCCCAAAATTTTTTATTTTTTGAGGAAAGAAAAAAAAGAGGGGGCAACTACCGCCCCCTAAGGGGAGGTTTAAAAATTTTAAACCTTGGGCCCTTTGGGACTCCTTTGTTTCCCCTCTTTGGTTTTAAGGGGCCGGGGGTGGCCTCCTCACGGGTCTTCTTCCCACCTGTGCTTCCTTGTGGATCTTGGATTGCACATGGAGGCAATCCCAAGCTGACTCCTTTTAATTTAAAGAGCTAGCGCACACCACTTTAATTCTTCCCCATCCTACCCCTTTTGTTCACAAGGTATTTAGGTGCACACTTCCCAGGAGCAAGTACCCAGTTGTTGGTGTTCTTCTTCGTGTCGGTCTACTCCTGCATTATTCCTGTTTTCTGCTCCCTGTTGCTAAACTATTTTTTATGTTCTTGTCCGCTTTGCCTCTGTCTCCCTTTTGACCGTTGTTGTTTTTTTGATTTGTCTCTGCCTATCTGTCTGTAAAATGCTACCCAGCTTATTGGCTTTCACCTGGAAGACCTGTGTCAGGGGTTGCAACCTATTGGGTTCTGTGCAGCAAAATCCAACCGACCTTCCGGCGGGCTCTGGTGACTACCGGGGGGCACCTAAGACTCCGCTCCTCGGTGTAGATGACTTCAACTCTCCAAACGGGATTTTTTTCCTTTTCTCAGTACTAGAATCGGGGGCAAGTTTATCAGAAAAAAGTGACCATTTGGGGAATGATAATAAAAGTGTCCAAAAAATTAATGCAGTGGTAGTCAATGTGTACTTGGAATGTGAGATAAAGAGTTGGTTATTATAAAAAAAAGACCCCCAAAAGGGATCCCGAATGTGGGTGTAAGGGGGGAAAAATACATTGGACCCCATAGCAGTACCTTGCTTCTAGAGGAAGAGCTGGTCTCCAACCAGTAATTGTCAGTAAAAACAAAGGACAGTAATTTAATACAGTAGTTAACCCTCGTGGGTGAGAGGGGGGTATTGAAGAGATTTTTTTTTGGGGGACGCTTGCCGTCGGTTTTTAATCAAGGTGTATAAGCTATTTACATCCATGGTAACCAGCAAGACATTGGGAGGAAAGGAGTCCAGCAAACAGATGATATCAAGGAAATGAGGAGTATCTCTAACGTAGGAATTTTGTTTTGGGGGACTAGGTTGTAAAAATTTTTTTTCCAAAAAAATTGGGCTAGGGTAGATGATAAAAAAATCAGGGGGGACGCGGCAATAGGGCGGCCAGAGGGTTATTGAGGTTTTTTTATGGTTTTTTTGGGTTTTAAAAAAAAAAAAAAAAAAACGCTTTTAATGGGTATGGTTTATGAAAGAAACTCGAGGTTTTCCCCTTGTCATTTTATTTGTTTGCCCCAAATGCAATATTAAGTAAATTGTGGATTTTTCAGGAAATGGAAAATACCAGATCATTGGGGAGTGGTTCATAGGTATTCTTCAGGTACATGGAAATCCCCGAAATGGCACCCCCTTTTGTCTGCGGTTTTTTTTTATTTAATTTTGAAAATTTTGGTGGGAAAAGAGAATAAAAAAAAAGGGCAAAAGGCCCTTTTTTTTTTGGGCCCCCGGGCCCCCTTTTTTTTTTTCTTGGGGGGGCCTGGGGGGCCCCCCTTTTAATAAAAAAAATGCGGGGTTCCTTTAAGGTGCCGGGGGCTTTTTAATAAAAGGGGCTGGGAAGTTTTCCTTGTTTTAAAAAAAAACCCCCCCGGCCCCCTTTTTGCCTTTTTTAAAAAAAGGGGGTAAAAAAGGGGTTTTGTTTTTTTTTTTTTGGGTGGTTTTTTTTTTTTTTTTTTTTTTGGGTTTTTGAAAAGAAAAAAAGTGGGGTTTTTAATTTAAATTGGGGCCCGGGTTTTTTTTTTTTTTTTGGTGGGGGAAAAATTTTTTTAATTTTTTTTTTTGGGGTTTTTTTGGTGTTTTGGGGGGTTAATTTGTTTTTTCCCGGGGGGGGGGGGCCCCGAAAGGGAAAAAAGTGGTATAAAAAAAAAATTTTTTTGTTTTTTTTTTGTTTCTTTTTTTTTTGTTTGAAAATTTGGTTTTTTGGGGGAAAAAAAAAATTTTTTTGGGTTTTTTTTTTTTTTTTTTTGGGAAAATTGTTTTTTTTTGGGGTAGAAAAAAAAAAAAAAAGGTTGGGGTTTTTTTTTGTTTTTGTTTAAAATTTTTTTTCTCCCCCTTGTTCTTTTTTTTGTTTTTTTAGTTTATCTTTTTTTTTTTTTTTGGGGTTTAAAAAAAGGGGTTTTCCCAAAAATTTTTTAAAAAAATTTGGTTTTTTTTTTTTGGGGAAAAAAGTTGGTTTGTTTTTTTTTTTTTTTAAAAAGGGTTTTTTTTGGGGTTTTTTTAAAAAAAAAAAATTTTTTTTTTTGTGGGTTGGTTTTTTTTTTTTTGGGGGGTTTTGGGGCCCCCCTTTTTTTTTTTAAAATTTTGGGGGTTTTTTTTTTTTGGGGGGGGGTTTTAAAAAATTTTTTTTAATTTTTTTTGCTTTTGGTTGGGGAAAAAAAATTTTTTGGTTTTATTTTTTTTTGTTTTTGGGTCCCCTTTTTTTTTTTTAAAAAAAATTTTTGGGGGGTTTTTTTCTTTTTTTTGGCCCCCGCGTTTTTTTTTGTTTTTTTTTTGGGGTTTGGGTTTTTTTGTAAATTTGCCTTTTTTGTTTTTTGGGGTTTTTAAAAAAAAACCCCTTTTGGGGGGTTTTTTCTTAGAAAAGGGGTTTTGGGGGTCAAAAATTTTTTTTTTTTTGGTTTTGGGGGGCCCCTTTTTCAAGTAAATCCCTGTGGTAAATTTATTGTTTTTTGTTTGTGGGCTTGGGTTAATCGAAAAAAAATTATTTTACCCCTTAAAAAAAAAAAAAATTTTTTTTTTTTTTTGGGGTTTTTTTTAAAATTTTTTTTTTTGTGGGTTTTTTGGGTTTTTTCCCCCTTTGTTTGGGTAAAGTTTTCTGGGGGGGGGTTTTTAAAAGGGGGGGGAAGGGGGGGTTTGAAAGGGGGGGTTTTTTTTTTTGAAATTTTTTTATATTTTGGTTTTGTTTTTTGTGGGGTTTTTTGGATTTTTTTTTCTTAAAAAAAGGTTTTTTTTTTTTTGGGGGGGGATGTGGGATGTAAATTTTTTTTGGGGGGCCCTTTTTTTTCCCCGGGGGGTTTTTTTTGGGGTGGTTCTATAATAGTGTTTAGCACCTTCAGTTCTTTTATTGACAGTCTTCTAAATGAAAGGGGGACATGAGAGCAGGAGATTTTTTCTATCAGCAGGAGTGCAGAGAGCTCAAAGAAAAAAGTATGTTTTCTTTTGTTTGTTAGAAAAAAAAAAACACCTCTATTTCAAGCTGACAGCGGCCGACTGTGGTAACTTCACTTGTGCTCTGATGGGGACTGTGTACATAAAAAGCAGAAAAAAAAAATTTTTCTCCCCTCCTTAAAAAAAGGAAAAAAAAAAAAATTGGCAAAATTTTTTGGGAAAAAAAAAAAAAGTCTTAATTAACTTCCAAATTTTTTTGAAAGCTAGTTTTGGGAGTGAGAAAAAACCCCCCTGTTTTTTAAGGGTCCACAGTTTTCTCCGTCCAGTTTCATCAATAATTCAGATCAAAAATGTCGTTTTTTCATTAGTTGATTTTTAGTAAATTGAAATTCATTATTACTTTTGTCAGTTTCAAGTTATTTCAGTGATGATTGTGGGATTTTCTTTCTGTCCTTAAGAGAATGGTACCAACAATTTTGTTCACCTGTGTGGATGTGCGGCATGTAAATTAATGAGGAACAATTCCTTTGACCCTCCCACTCTCACCCTCTCCGACGAGGTTTTCATGGCACCTGAGGGCTATTGAAGGCCCTATGGCAGCCATGTTGCTTCTCCTATTACACCATGCCTCAGGGGGGACATTTTGTCAACCTTTAATTAGAATAGTATACATGTGATTGCATCCCCTAGTGGTTAAGTACCCTAGGAGGACTACAAGTACATGTAAAAAAAAGAATGTTTTAAAAATAGAAAAATATAAAAAAATTAAAAAAACACCCCACAAAAAAAAAAAAAAAATAAAAAAACATTTGTACATAATTGGTTTTGTTGTATAAGTAAAAGTGGGATCTATTAAAAAATATAAAAAAAAACATAAAAAGAAAAATAAATTCCCAATGCAAAGAATGGCAGGTTTTTGGTCATTTTGTGTCCCCCCAAAAATTGAAAATAAAAGTAAAAAAAAGTTGCATATATTCCAAAATGGTACCAAAAAAAAAACTATACTTCATCCCACAAACAATGAGCCCTCACTAAAGTCCATAGTTTGAAAACCACACAAATTTAAAAACTAAAAAAGTTTTTATTTTTTTAATCACTACAAATTCTAACAGTGAACTCGATCAGAATCTTGTTCTGCAAAAAAAAACAAGCCCAAAAAAATTTTTTTTTATAGATGAAAAGATAAAAAGTTCGGACTCTTGGAAGGCGGGAAGAAAAAGCGAACACAACAAAAAAAAAAAAATTCCCTGAAAGGGTTTTAAGGGTTGTTTTTTCCCACAGTACATTTTGGGGGAGGGAAATTTACTGGTGTTGAATTTTAGCAGAAAACTTTAAAAAAAATACGCTCCCCGACTTTACATGGTGTATCCCAAGCAGAAAAAAGGGGGGTGCTAGATCCAGTCCTGGGGGCAGGAGGCTAGGTAAACGGGGACCAAAGAAAAAACTATTTTTTGATCCAGCACACCGGGGGGTGTGAATTTTTTTTTTTTTTTTTAGAAAAAAAAAATTTTTTAATTTTTTAAATTCAAATTTGTTAAAAAAAAAAAACATGGGGGTAAAAACTTGCCCTTGCTTTCAGGCTCAAAAAAAAAAAAAAAACGTGGTTTTGAACAGAAACTTAGACAAGACTAAGGATGTTTTCTGTCCGAAACGCGTTGTATTTTTTTAGAATGATCTGGATCAAAAATAGTTTCTCTTTGGTGTTGAATACATCTGTCTTAATTAAAAGTGCTCAGGTGTAATATGCGACAAATATATTAAGGATTAATACACTTTAAGGGGGACATACCTCCTGCATCCAGCTCTGTGTGCTCAGAAGGAGGCGTGTGTGATTTGTTTGAATTGCATATCATGTGATCAGCCCGGGGAACATCCCAGGCCCCTTTTCCTCTCTCTGGTCAAAGTCCAGTAAAACTTTTGCCTCCAGGCACAAGGGTCCTAGGTTCAAGTCCCTGCAGGAAACAAACCTGTGGATTTAATTTTTTTTTTATCAATGCACACACCTCATCGAGGTTTCTTTTTTATTTATTTCCCCTGTTTGACTAATTACTAAGGAGTACAGAGGACGGGAGTAGAATGAAAGCACCTGGGGTTTGAACCCTCAGTAGCTGCCTGACAGGAGAGGTGATATCTGAGCATGTGCGACCAGGACTGAGAAGATCTCAGCCCTGGTCATATCCCCTGGAGACGAGCTGTGAACAATGGATCACTAAAGGAGCAGCTAAAACAAAAACGGTGCAGAATTTTTAATAACGATGAATGGTGAAAATGTTTATTATTTCATTTACAAACTTCCCACGTCAATTTTACTTCATGGCAAAACCCCTTTAATACACTTTCAGGGGGACATATCTGAAGTAATTTGCGCCATTATTATGGTGTAAAAAAAAGTCATACATTTTGCACATGCCTAATCTACGCAGGTTTTTAGGTGTTTCATGCTGAATTTGCCACTTTTCAAAAAAGTGAGTTCAGCTTAGAAAAAGGGGTGGGGTCTCACACATGCCAACATATTTACTAAAATTTATGTCGGAAAGTAGATAAATTATACCAGAAATTTTCAGATAGTAAGTGCTATAGCTATTTCTGACAGGTACAACTATCATTGTAATAAAGTAAAAGTGCATGTGCAAGAAAAGTTCATTAACCAGACATTCATGATATGTGCAAAATAAAATAATAAATATATTCATAGAAAAATTATGATTGCAAGAATGGAAAGATGCGCCAAATGTACAGTATTAAATCTTAATGCATTCGGTGCATCTTACTACTGTGCACTGTATTGGCTGCAAGAGACCTCCCGATGTCCCTAAGCGAGCTGATCCATTTGGCCACCCGTATTGATGTGCGCTTCACCGAGAGACAAGAGGAGCTCCGTCTGGAACGCGACTCAGTTCAGCCTCGTCATTTCCCTCGGTTGGCTCCGGTGTTCCAGAAGCCTCCTCTGCCACTTCCGCAGCACTCCGGCTCGAAACCCATGCAAATTGACCGTGCCCAGCTTTCGGAACAAGAGCGGTCCCGATGTCGCAGGGAGAATTTGTGCCTGTATTGCCCCACCCGGAGCATTTCCGTAGGGACTGTCCATACCGTCCTCGTCCGGGAAATGCACGCACCTAGGACACGTGGGCGTGGCGTCCCTAGGTGTGAATTGTCGCTCTCCTTGTCTGACCATGCCGGGGCGGGTCGTGTCAGGTTCCGGAGCACAGGCTCAAGTCTCCGCTTTCCTGGACTCCGGGTCGGCCGGGAACTTCATGGACACTGCTCTGGTGTCGAAGCTGCGTCTTCCAGTGACCCGCCTCAAGAAGCCCTTAGCCATTTCGTCTGTGAGCGGAGAGATCTTGCGTGACTCCATTCACTTTCGCACGGAGCCGGTCTCTATGCACGTTGGGGCACTCCACGAAGAGAAGATCGCGTTCTTTGTTCTGTCCCACTCCTCTTCAGCAATCCTGTTGGGGTTACCCTGGCTGCAGCGCCACGCCCCTACGCTGGACTAGGAAATGGGCGAAATGACGCCTTGGGGACAAGACTGCCAGACCCGTTGTCTTGTGGCACCTCGCCCGGTGCTCCCCGCTTCTCTGCAGACGCCCTTAAAACCCCTGCCGGGTCTGCCTGCGGAATATCAGGACTTTGCAGACGTGTTTTCCGAAAAGCAGGCAGACACGTTGCCTCCTCACCGTCCCTACGACTGCCCTATTGACTTGTTGCCTGGCACGAGTCCTCCACGTGGCAGGGTATATCTGCTGTCAGTCCCTGAGACCGAGGCCATGTCGGCATATATACAGGACACCCTCAAGAAAGGCTTTATCCGTAAGTCCACTTCCCCTGCTGGAGCCGGGTTCTTCTTTGTGGAGAAATAAGATGGCTCTCTACATCCTTGCATAAACTACTGCGGGCTCAATAAGATAACCGTAGAGAACCGCTACCTCTGATCACAGAGCTCTTCGATCGGCTTCGCGGGGCCAGGATTTTCTCCAAGTTGGATTTGCGAGGGGACTGAAATCTCATACGCATCCGGGAAGGCGACGAATGGAACACTGCATTTAATACCCATGACAGCCATTTTGAGTATCTGGTGATGCCCTTTGGGTTGTGCAATGCCCCGGCCGTTTTTCAGGAATTTGTAAATGAGATCTTCCGGGATCTCCTATATTCCTGTGTTATTGTATATCTGGACAATATTTTTTTTTTTTCGCCTGATGTGAAGACCCACTGTCTCCATGTGCACCAGGTCCTTAGATGCCTCCGAGAGAACCACTTATATGTCAAGTTGGAGAAGTGCCAGTTTCATTGGACCAGTCTGCTTTTCCCCGGATACATACTTTGACAAGGGACTTCTAATGGACCCGGCTAAGCTGTCCGCCATCCTGCAGTGGCCCCGCCCTATCGGCCTCTGGGCCATACAGCGCTTTTTGGGGTTCGCTAATTATTACCGCCAATTCATCCCGCACGTCTCCACGGTGGTGGCCCCTATTGTGGCCCTTACTAAGAGGACAGTCAATCCGAGGCAATGGCCACAGGCGGCCGAGGACGCGTTCTCCCGGATCAAGGCGGCATTTTCCTCTGCTCCCATCCTGTCCTGGCAGGACATTGAGGAGCCTTTTTTCCTGGAGGTAGATGCCTCTTCGGTGGGAGCAGGAGCGGTGCTTACCCAGTGGGACTCCAGGGGGAAGACCCTCACCTATGGGTTCTTTTCGAAGACCTTCTCTCCTGTCGAGAAGAACTATACGATTGGAGACCGCGAGTTGTTGGCCATTAAGTTAGCCCTGGAGGAATGGCGCCATCTACTGGAGGGGAGTCGTTATCCGGTCACTATTTACTCAGACCACAAGAATCTTGCATATCTTCATACGGCCCAGCGCCTGAACCCCCATCAAGCTTGTTGATCCCTCTTTTTCTCTCGCTTCAATTTTATGATCCATTTTCGGCCGGCTGAAAAGAACGTCAAAGCAGACGCCCTGTCTCGTCCCTGTGATATCTTGGGTGAGGAATCGCCTCCTTGTCAACTTATCCCTCCGGATCGGTTAATTTCCATGTCTCCGGTGGATCTCCAACAGGTTCTCCCTGGCAAGAGTTACGTGCGTCCTGCTGGTCCAGCTTGCTACCCTGGACGGAATTCTCTTATAATTCTCTGGATTCTGAGTCAGCTGGTGCCTCTCCATTTTTTGTGGTTTATGGGCTACATCCCCGCCCGCCTCTCCCACTGGCATCGGATTCTGATGTTTCTGCTGTGGACGCCCTGGTTAGCGACCTGAAGGCCATCTGGAGCGACACTCGGCAGTCTCTGCAACGGGCTTCCGACCAGACTAAGCGGACAAGTATAGGAGACCTCCTCCATCTTTCGCTCCCAGGGATAAAGTCTGGTTGTCGTCTAAGTATGTTCGCCTGAAGATCCCCAGTTACAAGCTTGGGCCCCGTTATCTTGGTCCTTTTGTGGTCCTGAGGAGGATCCCCAGTGGCTTACAAGCTCCAGCTACCCCCCACATTGCGCATACTGAACACCTTCCATGTCTCTCTGCTGAAGCCTTTCATCGTGAATAGGTTTTCCTGGAAGGTGGCACCACTGTCTCCTGTGGCCGATACCACTGATGTCTTCACTGTGAAAGAAATTTTGGCCATGAAGACAATCAGGAGGAAGGGTCACTTCCTTATAGATTGGAAAGGGTTCGGGCCGGAGGAAAGGTCCCGGGAGCCGGAAAATTTCTCCAGGCCAGAAAAAGGGGGAGGCCAAAGGGGGGAGGTATTGTCACGAGTAGCACCGCAGCCCGCAGTTCGGGCTGCGGGCGCACTCGTTCCCCCGTGCGCCCGGAGCGGCGCACTCGCTCCCTCAGGCACAATTCCTTACCTGGCTCCTGCTTCCCCCACCTGTCTGGCCGGCCGGTGCGCGCGCAGCGACCCCGCTCGACAGGGCGCGTGCTGCCACCATGTCTCTTCTGATTAAAGGCCAGCGTGCCGTAATTGGCGATTACCAGGCCGCTGACCCAATTGACATGCTACCCTCCCTGGGCCATCGCCGAATCATTACTGCCCATGATCCTATGCAAGGAAAGCTTCATGTCCAGTTTGCTTTCCGTGTACCAGTCCCGTCGACTTACATTCCTTGACCCACGATACTTTCGCCGCCTGCCCGGACCTTCTGGTCCCATCCCCCGACTAGAGTTTGTCTACTGTTCCCCCGTAACTGCGTTGGTCACCTTGGCTACCACCGCAAGCAAGCGCATCTGGGGTAGCGACGTGGTGGAATCCTGCCGTGCTGCAAGTCCATCCCGGCCTTTTGCACGGCATTCTGGTGAAAACCGGGACCCCACTTTAGACTCCTCTACCCTGGAGTGTCCTGTACCACCACTTGCGGAGGCCGCAGTGGATCCAGTACTCCGGTTGGCGTTAATGTCCAATAATAAGAGGCATTTTACATACCAGCATTAACAAAATGCTGCGATGGTTAGCTGAAAGTCATTAGGAAAATAAAAAATGCACTACTAAACTATACTTTTGACAATTCTCCCTCGTATTGATGTATTTTTCTGGTGCTTTTTATTGCTGTACATACAAAAAAAATTCCCCTAGGCTTTATCCTAAATAAAAGTTAAACAAAAAAGAGAAACCCATAGCCAACAACTAACTGAAAAAAACTGTGTGTGAAGGAGACTGGACATGTGCGTTAGAGGTTCCGTTTGGATCCAGAGGTGGCACTGGACCTGGTAGATACAGTGGGGAAAAAAAGTATTTAGTCAGTATTTTCCACCATAATTTGCAAATAAATTCTTTCCAAATCAGACAATGTGATGTTTTGGATTTATTTTCTCATTTTGTCTCTCATAGTTGAGGTCTACCTATGATGTCAATTACAGGCCTCTCTCATCTCTATAGTGGGAGAACTTGCACAATCAGTGGCTGACTAAATACTTTTTTTTCCCCACTGTAACTGACACTATTTGCTTCTAATGGACCCCATTGACTACAATGTGCTTCGTTGACTTTCTGTCACGGTGTCCATCATTTTGTTGAAAAAAATTGCGGTATGTGCTGTACTATTTTTTTCTGTTATTTTTTAAGGAATATGTGATGGAGGCTTCGAAGGGAACCTCCTCCAACACAGACATGAACCCAGCCCTTAACTAAATTTATTACCAAAATGTATGAACAAATCCTTTTGAATGCATTATAGTACAGAGTTCCCCCCACTATATAAGTGGGCCTGCCGCTCCAGACAACATTCATTCATGCTGTGACCATTTCAACTTAAGGATCTATGTTGGCTCAATAAACACTGATCCCATCATTCAACTAAATGAAGACCATCAGTTGATGTCAACTTCCTTCACCTTCTCTTCTGTCTGGCCAACTTGTGATCCCTGATCTGCCCATTGGCTGGATTTCTTTTCAGTGCGATACATAATGCTGACTCTCTGTCTAGTCCTTGAGAGTTTGTAGATAGATTTCCGTCCACCCTAGATCAAAAATTAATTTTTATGCCTTGTCCTATATCTAAAAATTCTGACCACGGCCATCCTATCGCATTTGCCATCTCTTAACTATGCTTCAGTTTCTAGGCAGATTTAATTCCATTATTTATATATTTCATACATTATTGTTAAAGTGTTCTGTAAATGGACACTTGTTTGGCAGATATTCTACTCTCCAAAACCCACAAATATGCATGCAGTGCAAATGAAGGTCAATACATTTTTTACTTAATTATGTTAGATCATATGAAAAAACTAATAAAAGACATATTTTCACTGTGCTAATAAAGTTAATTCTCTTTTACTATATGTCCTTAATGAATATATAGCATTAAAGGGGTTATTGCGACAACAGCAATACCGACCTGTACTCTGGAACTTGCATTGAAAGCAATGAGGAACGTTCTGGACCACCTGATTATAACAGTCCAACACCCCGCCGCTAACAGCAGAGATCAAACTGGCTCTGAATCCCTGCAGTATTAATCATTTAAACTCTGAGCACCATTCCTCCCTCCGATTGTCCCCCCTGCCACAAGATGCCAATTGGCTACATGGCAGCTGGAAGCCTAATAAAGGCTTTCATTAGCTTGCCATGTTAACGTTTCTTATTACTAAATTAGGAAACCACAGCATACGAACACTTAAATAGCTTCAAAAAGTGTATGTTATATCATAAAAGGTATAAACAATAAAGAAAATAAAAGAGTTTTTATTTACATATTACAATTTCATTAACTGTGAAAAAATATACTATGTATAACCATGCCTAAACAAAGTAAACTGGTTGTGGGTAATGTGTTATAGTGATTCTTCTGACGTTCGGTTGATTCGGACAACTTTATTCATAGATAATCACAATAGATAACAAGTTAGGGAAGAATGGTAAGGAAAAAATTGTTGTAAAAACATGTTAATGAGACAAATGAATGAAATATATATATATATCTATATATATTATACTATATATAAATATACACATATACCCTGTAAATATATATTGCCAGAACTGGTAACGAGAAAGATGCAGCCAAGTTCCAGATCACAGGAAAAACATGCAAATACATGGAGCTGTGATAGAACTGCTACTGCAAAGAAAGTGCTATTACTATCCTGCCCTAGTACGCCATCTAGTTACCCGTCACTGAATTATTTATATAACGCAGAAAGAGTGTACATTGAATCGAACTCTCTAGGGTCGAGAACCTAATGACAAAATGTACAATTGAAAAAAATTTTTTAAAAGTGTAAAAAATAATCAATAACAAAATATAGAAGTTAAAATTACCATTCTTTGCCATTTTACAAAAAAATAAAAAAAACAGACTATTAAAATACAACAATATTTATCCCCTACACCAGAACACCAAAAAATGAAAAAATTTTTTAAACTCGTGCTCACATTCCCCTTAAAAATTTGTAAATAAAAGTGATCACAAAGTTTGCATGAATTCCAAAATTGTACCAATAAAACTACTGGCACCATGATACCAATACACAAATGAGCACTGACTCAAAGAAAAAATTTATAGATGGAAGAAAATGGCGCTGCCAGAGCAAATTTAAAAAATAAAGAATGTATTATTGTTTATTTTCAAGTACTAAAACATAATGAAAACCCTACATAATTAGTATCATAATGACCTGCAGAATACATAATTTATACTGAGGAGTAAACGACAAAAAAAAAAGCCAATTTGTGGTTGCCAGAATTTCTTGAAGACCACTCATAAAGAATGTAGCATTTGTAAAGAGCCCGAGGAGGAGCAACAAAGTACTAAGTTGGATCTTTTTGATGAATCATCCATTTTTAACCAATATTGAGTGGTTCCATTATTTTTTATTCTACTAGATCTGAAAAAACATATGCCATTCATTTAAGTCATTCCCTTTGATTAGTCTGAAGTACCCTTTATGAGACCAGACTGTTCAGCTATTTGCTATGATGGAAAAAAAAACTGGCTTACCATCCTCTTACAATGTTGATTACATAATTTTTGTCAATTACAGTTAGGCTATGTCTCCACTGCATCGGACAAAAAATGGCCCGAAAGCGGCCGTTTTTTTTCCTAAGCAGGACTGCGGTTTCTGTCACGCTTTGTCCAAAACCGCGGTCGCTTCTCGTTTTTTTTTACGCCGCCCAACACGAAAAACAATAAGCGCTGGCGTATTATACATAGAACATGTTGTATAATACACAGCCCGAGTGCCGAGAAGTAAGCAGAGAAAATAGACTTCTGTGGAGACTGCAGCTCGTCTTTTCTCTTGCCGCCAATGGGCTGTAGGAACAATCGTATCTTCGGCGCTTTTAAAAACTAAAAGCGCTGAAAATACGATCGTAATCCTGTGCAGTGGAGACGTAGCTTAATATAGATGTAGCACAGTCATGGCTTTTCGTGTTATTTGTTCTTAGATAAAAAGCCACTGAAACGCATCAAAGCAGTTGAGATACTGTTCTGTGCTGTGATATTATGGTGCAATACTTAGCTATTTCTATTGCATGGGTGTCAAACACAAGGCCCACGGGCCAATCCATCTCATACCACATTTTATGTAGCCTGTGGCAAGAAACCCACTGAGCAGCATAGGAGGCTTACACTGCACATCACAGTAAGGTCACACTGCGCACACTGGCTGCACATCTCCACACGTCGTCAGTAGCCTATATGTTCCGTCTTGCAGAGCAGATACACTCATAGCTACAACTACCTGTAGTGATATAGCTGGATGGCTGTTACTTGACACAAGTTTATTGCATCACAGCAAGAGGGGAATGCAGAGCTGTACCTTGTTATCTGTGGAGGAGAGTACCCTGCAAAGGATATCACATCACGCCAGGGACTGAGCAGCACATATACAGCTTGATGTGGGGGGGGGAAAACCCCCCGCCCCCCCTACAATACACTGTGCTTGGAAAGTTCTGCTGTCATGCACAGAGAGTGTGTGGGCACTAACACTTGACCACCCTGCCAACTTTTCACCAGTACAAGTCATTCTGATTGATAACCTACCAGCGGTACCAGGATAGCAGAGACCCACCCTAGATTTTACCACCATCGAGCAGGTCTCCCAGCTTCTCCTTTGTGCACCAGGTCATCTCCCCCAATCCTTGGCTCTGCGCTGCAAGCACTGGTTTAACCCAGATATAGCTGCCACATAGTTAGCCTGGTACCCAACACATGCAGTGTTCGGACTGGGGGTCTGGGGCCCACAGAGGAAATGGTCTTGGGGGCCCACCCTAACTGTACATGAAAAATATTTCCGTCCTCCTCGACATAATCGCCCCTATTAACCACATAATACAGTGTGCAAAACAGACAGAACCGTATGGTTTAGTACAATACAAGTTAGTTCACACAATGTCACAGTCTTAACATAATCATAGAACACGGGCTAAGGTAGCTCCATCATTATCCCCCTCCCCCCCCAAAAAAACCCCGACATAAAACAATATCCTCCTCCCACCCCACATACAATATCCTCCTCCACCCCACATACAATATCCCCCTCCACCACCCACATACAATTATCCCCCTCCACCCACATACAATATCCTCCTCCAACCTCCACAGCCCACATATCAATATCTCCTCCACCCACATATTACAATATCCCCCACCAACCCACATACAATATCCCCCTCCACCCACATACTAAATCCCCCTCCACTTATTCCTTGGTCACACCCTCACCACCTTCTAAAATAAACACCCACAATAAAGTAAAAGTCTAACTCCTATGCACAGGGTCAATCAGGGACACAAGTACGCTGGCATTATACCCGTCGATATAACCTACAACTACCACCACATAGAGGTCCAACACCTAGCTCAGGTATAACCTACAACACCACCATATATAACACATAGAGTTCAGACAGACCAGCTCCATATAACCTACAACACCGTCCATATAGAGACCACATAGAGGTCAACCTCAGCGTCAAGTATAACTTACAACACCATCGCATATAGAGACCCACATAGCGGTCAGACACCAGCTCAGGTATAACCCTACACACCACCATATAGAGACCACATAGAGGTCACCACGCAGCTCAGGTAGAACCGATAACACTGCCATAAGATACCACATAGAGTCAGACACCAGTTCAGGTATAACCGATATCACTGCCATATAAATAAGAGCACATATGAGGTCAGACACATCTCAGGTAAGACCGATAATGACAGCCAAGTAGAGACCCCATAGAGGTCAGACACCCATCTCAGGTATAACCTACAACACTGCCATCATAAAGAAGCACATCGTGGTCATTACACCAGCTCAGGTCCACATCACATACAGTGAATACAACACAGATCCAATAAAGAAGTAAAATCAGGTATCTCACCGGAGATATCATAACTGATAGTCGTTCGTTCTCCGCTTCTCGTTGATCGTACTTATTCCCTTTTCTCTGATCAGTTCCGCACCATCCATGATCGACTTGGTCCCGTCCACAGCTCATCCTGCAGAAATTTACACCACAAATAACTTAGAAATCCCCCAAATTTCCACAGCACCACTTCTTTATCCTATTCCCACCTCGTACAAACTATCCCCACTTTACAATAGCCATAACTACTTAGAAAAGCCTAGTATCCTAAGGGTTTTGAGAGGGTGGGGAGAGGACTACCCTCTGGAGATAATGCTAACAACGAAGGGCTGCTGCCCTCTCAATTATATATCCCAGGGTAGGTAATACAGACCCTAGTAGGCTAGGCAAATAGGCAGGCCCCAGTCTGTGGGTAGGTGTTTCTCCAAGTTAGGTAATCGGAAGAAGATATAGTGGTCCCCCTTTATAAAATGGCTGCAAAGCAAGTTAGGACCCCCTTTAGTATTATACAGGCAGTTTATGGGCTTCCCATGAATTAGTAAACAGGCATAAAAGGCTCTTAGTGTAGTTTGCAGGCATTAGGGGTCTCCTTAAGGAGTATAACAGTTATTTAGGGGCCGACCTTATCAAGTGTGGCAGGAAGTCAGAGGCCCCCCCTTTTAGCTACATGTGTATGTAGTCAGGCCCCTTTAGTAATTAGGAGGGTAGCCAGAGGCCCCCTTATGTAGTCCGGGGCCCCCTGTATGGTAGTCAAAGCGTCCCTTTAGTAGTCAGCCGCCATTGGTAGTCAGGTGCACCCCTGTAGGTAGTCAAAGCGTCCCTTTAGGTAAGTCAGGGCCCTCATTGTAGTCAGCCCCCCTGTAGAAGGCAGGGCCCCCCATATAGTCGGGGTGCCCCCTTTAAGGTAGCCAGGGGCCACCCTTTGTAGATCAGCCCGCTGTAGCCAGGGCCCGCTTGTATCCGGGGCCCCTCTTGTTAGTCAGGCCGCGTTGTAGCCAGGCCCGCCATGTAGGTAAGCCAGGAACCCCTTGTAGTCAGGGCCCCTTTGTAGCCAGGACCCCCTTTGTAGCCAGGGACCGCCCCTTTTTGTAGCCAGGGACCCCCCTTTGAAGCCATGACCTCTTGTAGTGAGGGCCCCTTTTGTAGTCAGGGGCCCCCCTTGTAGCCAGTGACACATTTGTAGCCAGGGAACCCCTCCCTTGTAAGTCCAGGGGACCTCCCCCCCCCCCATTATTTTGGGGGGGGGGGAGGTTAGCCGAGGGAACCCCCGTTATAGGTCCAGGGACCCCCCTTGTAGCCAGGGACCCCCCTTGTAGCCAGGACCCCCTTAGTCAGGGTCCTCCCCCTTGTGGTAGCCAGGGAACCCGTTGTAGTCCCAGGCCCCCCCTTATAGCCAAGGGTACCCCCATGAGCGCAGGGATCCCCTTTAAGTCAGTGGCCCCTTGTAGCCAGGGACCCCCCTTGTAGCCAGGGCCCCCCCCTTGTAGCCAGGGCCCCCCCCCAAGATAGTCAGTTCCCCCCTTTGGTAGCCAAGGGCCCCCTTGTAGCCAGGGACCACCCTTGTAGCCAGGGACCCCCTTTAGCCAGGGACCCCCTTGTTGCCAGGGACCCCCTTTAGTCACGGGCCCCCCATTAGTCAGGGCCCCCCTTGTAAGCCAGGGACCACCTGTAGCCAGTGGACCCACTTTATCAGGGCCCCTTGTAGCCAGGGCCCCCTTGTAGCCAGGGACCCCCTTGTAGCCAGGGCTCCCCCTTGTAGCTAGGGCCCCCCCTTGTAGCCAGCGACCACCTTTAGTCAGGGCCCCCCTTATAGCCCAGGGACCCCACCTTTATCAGGACACCTTGAAGCCGGCCCCCCCTTGTAGCCAGGGCCCCCTTTAGCCAGGGTCCCCCTATGTACCAGGGAACCCCTTGTCGCCAGGACCCCTTGTAGCCAGGTAAACACCTTTATTCAGTGCCCCCCCCCTTGAAGCCAGGGACCCTTCCTTGTAGCCAGGACAACCCCCTTGTAGCCAGGGCCCATCTTGTTGCCTGTGCCCCCCCTTTAGTCAGGGACCCCCTTTAGTCAGGGCCCCCCCCTTGTAGCCAGGGCCCCACCTTTAGTCAGGCCCCCACTCATTAGTCGGCCCCCCCTTGTAGCCAAGGGCCCCCCCCCCTTGTAGGCCAGGCCTCCCCCCCATGATGCCAGGACGCACCTTAGTCAGGGACCATCTTTAGTCAGGGGCCCCCCCTTGTAAGCCATGCCCCCCTTTAGTCAGGCCCCCCTTTAGTCAGGCCCCCTCCCATAGTCAGGGCCCCCCCTTTAGTCAGGGACTCCCCCTTGATAGCCATGACCCCCTTGTACCAGGACCCCCTTTAGTTCAGGCCCCCCCATTGTAGCGCAGGCCCCCCCCCTTGTAGCCAGGGACCACCTTTAGTCAGGCCCCCCTTATAGTCAGGCCCCCCCTTTTACCAGGCCCTCCCCCCTTGTAGTCAGGGCCCACATCCCTTTATGACAGGGCCCCCCCCTTTAGTCAGGGCCCCCCTTTCTAGTAGATCAGGGCCCCCCTTAGCTCAGGTGCCACCCCCTAGTAGCCAGGCCCCCACCTTGTAGCCAGAGCCCCCTTGTACCAGGGACCCCCCTTGTAGCCAGGGCCCCCCCTTGTAGGCAGGGCCCCCCTTGCGTAGCCAGGGAACCCCTTGTAATCCAGGGACCCCCTTGTAGTCAGGGCCCCCCCTTGTAGCCTGGAACCAACTTTAGTCAGGGCCCCCCCCTTGTAGTCTGGGCCCCCCTTGTAGTCCGGACCCCCTTGTTGGTAGTTAAAAAAAAAAACAGCCAGCCACTTACCTGGCACGGGGGCTCCTCTCCGGTCCGCCTCCGAGGCCCGACTGTCGCCCTGCAAAATTCGGCGCGGTGAAGGGTGACGTCACCGCGTCCGCCTACATCATGCAGTATGGGCCGGCGGCCGGCAGGCTGAAGGCCTAATGCGTTCAGCCTGCGGGGAGATCAGCGAGTCCACTCGCTAGTGTCACTGTGCTAACCGCGAACACCGGCGAGCCCCGGGAGATCGAGACTTAGTCCCCAACACCCGGACCGGACTCTGGGCTCGCACGGACGCGGGTCCCCGGGCGACCCGTTGACCGATGCGCGGGCCCGGCCTCCCGGAGAGCGACGGCACTGCTTTCCGGTGGCCCGCAGCGGCTGCGGGGGGCCACTGGGGAACTCCCTGTCCCACCCCGGCCGGCCCCCAGACCGAGCCTGGACCACCATGCCACCTCAACACTTGATGGTTAGGATATGCCATCAAAGTAAGGTAGGTGCGGGTCCCACATCTGGGACCTAGATGGATCTCAGGAACAGACCCCTGAAAGTCTCAGTTCAGAGCAGAGAGTATTTTGCCCAAGTGCACAATTCTATAGGAGTTCCTAGTATAGGTGAGCGGTATGCTGTTCTCGGAACTCCTGTAGAACAGAACAGAGAGTTTTGCGCTAGGGCAACATACTCTTCATTCTGAACTGAGACTCTTGGGGCCCCGTTCCTGAGATATGTGCAGGTGAGATATGTGCAGGTCTCAGAGGTGGGAACCGAACCTATCACACTTTAATGGCATAAGCTATATTTCCGCTCATTTCTTCCTGCTGAAATCGCCCGTGTGTATTGCTTTTGTTATTACTAACTTCTCCTTTGCTAACCACTGATTGCCTAATAATGAACTGTTCTGTTTCTAAAAGGAGATTCTTCAGAAGTAGAGACAGGGTAATTTATATTGGTGCTCAGAATGCACAAACTACCCTCCTCTGTCTTTTAAAGGGGTTTTCTCACTATAAAGATTAGCTTTCAACATGTAGGTATGGGTAATTGAAGACGTTTTCCACATATATTGCTTTGGTTTTTTTTTTGCTTTGCTGAGGATGTGAGAGATTTTTTCTGCTCTGAGAGCACATAAGTCAGCATCTGAGAGCAGGGAGTGATGTCACCACAGGTCGGACTGCCAGCAACTTGAAAACAAAGTGTGTTATCTCTTATAATCGATTATCTTTAATTACTTGTTTCCATTGAGCTCTAAAGCTGTCTGGAGTATAGATAAAACCGTACTCTGACTCTCATGTCAGAACAATAGAAGCTCAGGAGTACAGAGCTGATATGCCAATCACTGCTAAAGAACCCGTCACAGCCTGACCAGGAAGAGACAGGATGCATGCATGTAAAACTGCTAGTGGCTCTGAAACAGTGTGATGAGACAACCCCTTTAAGTGTAACATAGTGGTTGTCAGACAGTTATCTTAGCAGTTCAGGAAACAAAATTCGGCTAAAGAGTTTGTTCACGGCTTATGAATGTATTACGGAGTTTAATGAGTTGTACAAATCTGTTTGCAGTTTGCTTCCTGTAGTGGCAGCTGCAAAAATACATTGTGTTATCCTGTCACACTTACAGTTGGGTCTTTTCAGTGTGCTATTTGGTCTGTATTATCCCCCATAATTAGTGGCTTATATTTGAGAAATTGGTATTTATACACATTGGTTTGGATTATATATGTAATTATTTATGTGTTACCCATTGTTGTGGCATTTGTATGTTTTTGAATATATTACCTAAATCATGTGTACCATTTATATTATTCCTTATTTTCATTGTTATTTTTGGTATTTGGGATATACTTACCACAAGCACTTTTGGCAATTTTTTGCACCGCTTATTGTTGTTAATTTTGATTTGTTTACTTTACTTTCAATAAAGAAATATTTATTTTATTGGGTAAATGTAGTTTTGTTTGGTGTTGTAGACCTAATACGGGTTTTACGCTTTGCATTGCCAGATTCATAGCACAAAATTCTGCCATCTGCCGTTCAGTAGTTTTCTCTGCTTATTGCACCTAGTAATTTGGAAGATCCAATTTATAGTTTACGACAATTAAAGAAAGTTTTTCTACCTAGTTAAAGGGGTGTTATCATTTGAACTGTTCGTGCTCTTTAGCTGATTCTATAAATTAATTTGAAATCCAGGGGCGAGTCTCTCCTCTCTGCAGGCATGTCTCTCCCTCACTGAAGAACTGTGACATCATCATTCCTGTGTGAGTCAGCCGAAGCAGAAGGAGTTTGGAGAGAAAAAGATGTGCAGCCTCCTGCCTGCTTTCTTAGTGTCCTGCAAGCCTCAGGCTCCACAAGCTCCTTGCTGTGCTAAATCCAGTTATACACCATGTCAATAGCACTGAACTGATGAAACAAGTGTAAGGAAGCATCGACTTGCCCTCGCCCTTCTTTTACCAGGCGAGGAGAAAGTATGACTGTGTATATGGAGGAATACACACTGCCCTCCCCCCTTCCTCTCACCCCATGTTATCAGGCAAGAGACTGTGGTATAAGGATGGAACAGAGATGTAACACTTTGTTATAATGAGAGGGATCAGTGACTTAAACAACGGTATTTGCCCAGGATCATTTCTGCCCATAACATCCTAGAGCTGGAGATGGAGTTTACATATCCATCAGCCTTTTGTTTTACATTCGGCTTTTAACAGCTCAGAGGGGAGTAAACACAGGGTGTGCAGGCAGCCAATCACAGCACAGGGGTCGTGTCTGGGGAATTTCCTGGCTGGGGGCGTATCCCAACAGGCTGAATGAAATGTCAGCCAGCCAATCACAGTGGAGAGGTCATGGCTAGGGGCGGGATCTACAGTTTGTGTCCGACTAGCCCAAACACAGAAAAGGGGCGTGTCCAGACTATCAGCAGCAAGAAAAAATACAGAATTCTTACAGAAAAAGCTCAATCTGCCAAACCAGTGACTGAGAGTAATAACCCAATATACAAAAGTGCTTATTTATACTGTCCCCATAATCTGAGACATGATCTTTGTAGCGATACAACCCCATTAAGTCATTCACATCTGAACCTAATTTCATATTTGTGTTATTAGTGAGAAGTATTACTCATCCTTATTTTAATAATCAAATTATTTGGAACATACACACTTTAGATAACTGTTACTGATCCCTTGCATTTTCTGCTATTTAAGATTAAGAGACATTCATAATCCGTAGGATTCATAATCCATAGTAGAAAGGAGTAACAGAGACACAAAAGCCAATTAATATTTGGTGTTATGAGGAGGGAGAGGCATTAAATATGCACACAAGAAAGCCAGCTCCAAGCCCTCCTGTAAGTAGTGTTCCATACCGTCGGGTATGGAACAAACTCAGCGAGTGAACCCGCTCCATACTCCCTTACCATCATGATAGCATAAATTTACATCAAATGTCGGAAAGGAGTTAAAGACTGGAGAAAATAGTGAAAAATTCAAGAAATGGTCGATCTCACTGAAACATTTTTTTTTATTACTTGAAATTTTATTATAAGATAAAACTTTTCTTTTTTTATTTATACAGGATTGTTCAGTAAACAAGTGCTGATTTTGTCAGGAAAAAAGCGTAACCATCCAGCAACTAAAATTAAACACTAAGATATTTGGATAAATGCAGTGCATGTAACAGTAGGATTCAGTCAAGACACAATGGGGAAGAGAAAGGAGAAGAGGTAGGCACAGAACATAAAAAGGAGGCCGCAAATAAACGAGCATTAATGTGATTCAGGTGGAATCCCATAGATATCCCCAGTGGTAGCAACCTTTTTTATACAGCCTCTTTTTTGTATTTTTGAAGAAGGGACTTCCCCTGCTCCGTATTTGATGGCTCTAAAGGTTGGTTCACACTGCGTTCAGGACCTCCGTTACAGGTATCTATTGAAATATCTGAAAAAGGTATTCTAAAAGATCAATAGGGAACAAATAGGGAACAACAAGGCAAACACTGTCATTTTGGACTACATTTGCTTTGTTTTCTGAACATAAGCACTTTTTTTGTCAAACAGGAAAGCGCCCACTGAACCGTTAAAGCAGCTTCCTGTTGTTTAGATGACTAGATTGTTTGAAAAACCTGAGCTAATGAATCTCATAGCTCAAATTAGGGCATGTCCCCACTGCACAGGTTTTCACCCGGTTTTTCAGACGGTTTTCGGTTTTGAAAACCATCTGCAAATGGTGACAACTTTATAACGGACTCTATGGTAAAACCCGCAAAGCAGATCCCACCCTTTTATCCTACTTTTCTCAGACCGACGATGGTTTCCAAAAAACATAGAACATGTTCATCTCTTCCGCCCGGCTTTTTTAGGGCGTCATAGAACAGGACCATGCCCGAAGGAGGAGGTGGTTTTTTCTTTGCCAAACCCGCTGAAAAACGCCGTCCCCCATCGCCGGGTTTAGCCCGGTCCAGAAACAGAGCAGAATACCGGTCGGGATTCCGACGGTGTATTTGCAACCTGTGCCGTGTGGACTGGCCCTAAGGCTATGTTTCCCACCGTCTTAAAATTGGACGTCCCAGGTCACTTACGGTAACCCACAGGTCTCATAGAAAAACTATGGATTAAGTCACCTCTCCCTGCCGCACAAACGGCGAGCGGGCAGAGAATGACATTTCAATTAATTCATGCGTAAACGCGCTGGAGAATAAATTGAATGTCTATGGGGCCGGTGGGCGTAATTGCGGGGCGAAATATATACCGCAATTACTGCCGTGTGAACATAGCCTTACCGAGGATTTTTTGGGGAGACATAAAGGGGTGCTCTAAATTGAGATTCTGGATAACAAGGGACCATACACTGTTCCTCCACAAATCATACTATTGTACATAGATTCAAGTGTTCTTGATTTGGTTAAAATTAATAAGATCAAAATTATTTGGCAATGGGCATAGCCTGAGTCATATAAAACATGCCTAACGGTCCGTGCCAAGTGCTTCGAGAGCTCTTAGGAACAATCTGCTTTTCTGATGTAACGCAAACTCTTCTTAACAGATTGTCTATGCTTGTCTGCAGAGGCAGCCATAGCAGAGATATAGCATATATAAGGGCAGATTGCAGATATATTTAAAGCCATAATCCCTGACTTAACGCCCTGTAAAGTGATTTGGGGAGGGGTAGTTGAATTTATTGCATCCATGTACTTTAATGAGTCTTTTAATCTTTGTTTAAAGAAAACAGACAATTGTAAATATTTTATTTCTAGTATAAACTTGAACTGATTTTACACTGAATATATTTTTGTTAGAAATATCTCAGACGCTCACATCCTGTGATTATACATCCGCTTTATCACAGTATTTCCTCATGTCTCTGAGTCACCGTTTTTGGTTGTAATAACGATTTGTGATTCCAGGATCTATTTATACTTTTGGCAGTGATTCTGCTCCAGTATTTTAAGGCCAATAACATCTTCAAAGAAAAAACAAGCTATAGTCATTTAAGGAGAGAACTTTTCCAAAAACATTTTTTCCAGAAACTAAAGTTCATTTAGTTAAAATTCTTATGACATGTGAGTCATAACTCAGCAGAACTCAGAACTCACAGACTTGGTCATTGCTAGACCCTGTGCACATGAGATTTTTCTGTTGGATATCTGCCATGAATTTTCATTTTGTATGTAGAGGATTTCACTGCAGATTTTGAGAACGGGGCCTCGTGGGGGGACATTTGTAAACCAGGGGCTATACCAAGGTCCCTAATTGGTAACCCCTCGCTTTCAGTCACACACACGCTTATGATACTCCATGCACTTGGGTACTCAAAGGCACTTAACCCTTCTAAGCCACACTCGCTTTTCACCTAGCCAGCCAGTAAGTTCTACAGTACTCTACATGGACGAAGGGGAGGAGTGGGGGACGAATTCAAACATCCTAAAACAGCTGGCTGTAGATGAACTTCGCTAGCTTGGTTTCAATCCTTTTTACATCCAGTAGATGGTACTGGCTAGCTCTTAAATGGAATCTGTCGCCAATTTTTTTTTTTACTTATTAAATCAAGCCCCTGATCCACATTCTTTTTCACTCTCCATCGTTTTTTATTTCCTTAATGTAGATTTCCCTCTATTTCGGACCCTGTCTAATAGGATTGTGGAAAGACATTCTTGCTTGCAAGCTCTTTGAAAACAGCAGTCATAGAGATAGCTTGACAGCAGCTTCATGCACAAAGGTGATTTCTTAAGACAGTTTCTGTCCCATAGACGTCTATAAGAGAGTTTTCACTGTGAAGGGAGGGGAGAGGTGTGAGCTGTGACATCTCCTCTTGTGAACTGGGTTGGATTTTTTTTCCCCCCCTGTGTTAGTCTGTACACAATGGTGTCCTCCTTCAGTGTGACCCTGCTGTACTGATAATGAGCAACACTGCTGAAGAAGCTCTCATAAACAGAACAGGAAGTTCAGACTATTATTAGGCCTAAGGCCAAAGTGAAAACTGCAGGACTTCAGAATTATTAAAAGAAATACTGAAAGTTATCTGGAAAATGAAAAAAAAAAACATCATCAAAAAAATCCTAAAAAAATGAGTTTAACATAAAAAAATGGTGAGTTAAACAATAAGTCATTTTTTGATGACACATTCCCTTTAAGCTCTTTCCCAAAAGCCTTTGTTCTAGGCACTTATCTGTATAAAGATTTACTATGTAATGTTTGTTATGTGTAATTCCTTATATCCTCTACATCAGGGTGCACAACATTTCTGGTCCGAGGGCAACATTGTCATATTGTACATCTCCCAGGGGCTGTTATTACTCTTAGCCATTTTGGGTATAGGGAATACCCCTCTAAGTGGTCATGGTTCCACTTTAGGGACTTATGCAAAAACACAGTAGTGCCGTTAGTTATATAGTACTGGCTCAGTCTAAGCCTTCCAGGTGGAGCTTCCTCAATCTCCCCTATTAGCGTACGTCAATTAAACAAAAAGTAGCTGTGGAATACAACAAATCACGTTATTTTTCATTTGCTTACTTTAACCTTTGCGTTTATAATCAGCATGCATATATCAAACATTTGTAAACATGCAATCTAATCATCACAGTATATGCACTTAAATTAGAGCCAGTACTTACTGTTGTGTTTACAGTCTCCAAATCCTTATAGCAGTTCCATGTGTGGAGAATATTAATAGAGCTGGATGTTGACAAGCGCCCAGACTTTAGTTGCGACGTTTCGAAAAGACATTATTTCTTTCTCAGGCATGCGCACATTCAATGTTCCATTGGCACCTTTCAACTGCACTCACAATCCAGGTGAGTCATTAACCCTTGAGGGCTCACTATCAAAAACATACTGCATATCATAAACATATACTATAAACAAGCACATATAAATATATAATATTTTTTTTTTTACCAAAAAGCAACGTAGATTAAAAGGCCTCATTAAGACCTTCGGGGTCAACGTTTTCATTCTAACCTGTAGATATCCAAAACGCCTCGCGTTGTATAAAATTTAAGTTTATCATCCCTACTAGCAACTTGTGTAAAGACCTCCTCCTTTAGACACGAACGTTGGTCATAACCGTATGCCCTATTATCAAAGAGAAATACAGGCAAGCGCGTTTCGCTGAAATTTCTTATTGGTATTTCCTAGACGTTTGTTGTATTTTGACCAACTTTAAATTAACGAATGGTGGATTTGTGCTCAATAATTCTAACTCTTCATAGGACGACACCGTGTTGCGCCCTATGTAGCAATTTTGCACAAGGGCATTCTTATCATATAATCAACATTAGACGTAGTACATGTGAATTTGGCCTCTAAAGAAGATCATTATTCCCCTATCTCGGATGATGTAACCATGGTCCCCTTATTATGGTCCTGAACAATTGACACATGTATAGGCATGGAAGTGTTTTCCATGTCTAACCGTGCTAATTTTTCTTGTCTGGATTTTTTTGTGACTCTTATATTCCGAGTGTACCAACTGATCACCTAGTGTATTTGCTGCCCCGCTAAAAATACCACGGGGTCTTTCTTTGAAAAGTGACCATATTTCGGGTCAGCTCTGCAATAATGTGCCAATGCCTTAAATATGTCACATAATCTCCAAAAAATTGGGAATCTCGCAAGAGAACAAGATTGACTTTTGATCACTATATTTAATATTGATGCCATAGGCAGCACGGTGTCACAAGGGGGGGCCTATTTGTTCTGTGTCAATGAATTTAGGGACGACTGGCCCAAGTAGTTGGCTTGGATCCCTTACTGAAGCTAGTACTTTGCTATATAATATAAGGCTCGATCCTGTTAATCAGGTGGTGGTTCCACCAACTTGATGATAGAAAGGTATTAGACCACTTTCAGAAGAAAAAAGGTTAAAATTGTGAAAAAAAAATGAGGTTAGAGATCAGGTTTTTAAATAGTGTGGTGTATAGAGGTTAAGAGATAGATATAATAAAAGTTACGTTTAAATGTTTAAAACAGATAGAGACCTGATAGAAGTTTAAGTTTGCCTATGGCAAAAAAGTAAATATATATGCTTAAATATGGCCCTTCTTATAATATTATAAATCTTTTCATATGAGCCGAAATGATATTTGAAACGTTTGTTGTTACCTTTTTCTATTGGACCTTTAATAAATCCTCTCTAATGAAGTTCTTTACCTGCAAGCCGATCTTTATAAGATCAACATATTTGGTAGCCACGTATTTTCAAATTTCGTCCAGCCAGTCTATACATCTGGGGGGGGGGGTTTTTGGGAACTAAACATCATCAGAGCAAATTCGTCGTGCTCTTATGAACTGACCTTTGGGTAATGCCTCTAAATAACTGAGGTGAATGGTAACTACAGCGATAAAGGACTTTATTCTGTTCCATTGGTTTTGGAAAATAAATCCCGTCTAAAGGATGAGCCTTCCATCTCACCTTCACATCTAGCTATTCTAAGCTGTATGTTAAACTTATTATTAAGGAAAAATGAGATTGATGGATGTTGTGAAATTCAAGAAAAGATGAAACTCATCTAATTCTTCCTCTGTACCAGACCATAATAAGAAAATGTCGTCGAAAAATCTAAGCCATGATTTAATAGGGCGGGAAAACCTTGAATGGAGAAAAAAAAATGTTTTCAAAATAGGACATAAAGATATTGCTACACTCGGAGCAATAATAGAGCTGAGATTTTGGGTTTTCAAAAGGGCCGAAAGGTCCCATCTTGCGGCTAATAAAAAACAGGGTTTAATCTGAACCTATCAAAAGATGCTTTTTACAACTATACTGTAAATTAGAACAGTGATGAAAAAGGGGGCGGCTTATCAATGCTTTTCCCGGTGTTTTCTGTATGGGTTTTTTGGAAAACAGGCTGGGGCCTATTTTGGGGGGGGAGAATCTGGCCTTTAAAACTCCCCTCGCTGAAAGAATTAACGGCCCTCTCCCAAACCACAAATAAAAACTGGACCCGGCAGGGATGCACCCTGTCCCCTACACTTATGTCCTGGTCAGGAAAACCCCGATGTGGGGAATCGCCTTGACCCATTATCCCCGGTTTCCACGGGAAAAGTATATCAAGTGTCCACTTTTGCAGATGACTTATTACGTAACCCCACAGAACCCCCTACATCCTTACGCATACCAGGGTTTTGGAAGATTATGGTTTTCAGCAAAACCCTAAAAATTAAAAAAAGATAAAAGTAGCCTTTAAATTAAAAACCCCCTCTTTCCCCTTCCTTGGGGAGAAATTTTTTTGATATTTAGGCATCCAGTCCTTTCCCCTCTTTTATAAGATTTTTTATTTTGCCCCCCCCGCTTTTTAATATCGAGGATCTCCGAAATGGGGTAAAAAAGGGTTTTTTATTTATTTGGGCCCCAAGATACCTTTAAGATGAAATTGCCTCCCCAATGTACCTTTTTAGGCCCTTCCATCCTTCTACCTAAAAAACCCTTTTTTATGGCTCTCATAAACTTCCTTCCACTTTTGGTCCGAAACACTTAAAACCTAGGAGAGCTAGATCTACCTTAACTCGGCCAAAATCGGATGGAAGGTTATCCCTCCCAGATTTTCAAGCTTGCTATCTGGCCTCTGTAGCAGTCCATACACTAGACAACTTTAATAATGCTAAAACAAATTATGGGTCCAGTTCTACAAAGCACCCACAGCAGCCTTGCCCTGGCTCCCATCCTCAATGCTGCCAAAGGGATCTCTTCACCTCATCCCTTTAATCGGCCGGACATCGATCTCTATATGTAGATTTTATTCCTCGACAATGTTCATGGTATTTTGTTTACTCATTATGGTTAATGCCAGATGATGCATCACTCTACTGGACTAAGTCGATATCCTGTAAACATTTCTTCTAACATTTCTTCATTATTTAGCTAGTCCTTGCTTGAGGTACTGTTCTCACTATTTTTAGCTCAATATATTTACTCTGGAGTGCTTTGGCGCTCGTTTTTCTCTTGACAAGGGATCACTAAAACATCCTTTGATCTTTGTTTGTTACATTATACTTGCATTCTGCCTGCTAGCTCTGTTTAGGATCAGACACTGTTAAATATATGTATAGCTCTGCTGATTACTGATTTCTACTCTATATTGTATCTATATTCTACCTGATGAAGAAAACTCTGTTTGGTACATTACTTTTGGAGTATGCAACTTATGTGCTAGATTTTCAATCTTGTTCCTTTTACTGGATGTATTCACTTTTACTTTTAATAAACTCTCTTGAATAAGAAAAAAAAAATAACTCAACACACAGCAACCAATGTCTAAACCGCTGGCAATAAAAGGTACACTCCTATGTAAAAATGGACAAATTGTTTCCAATTTGCCATTTTTCCTCCATGGTGTCATGTGTCTCATTAGTGTTACAAAGTCTCAGATGTGAATGGGAAACAGGTATGTTTAAATATGGTGTTATCGCTCTCACACTCTCTCATACTGGTCGCTAGAAGTTCAACATAGCACCTCATGGCAAATAACTGTCTAAGAATCTGAAAAAAGAATAAAGATAGCCTAGGCTATAAGAAGATTGTCAACACACTTAAACTGAGCTGCAGTACGATGGCCAAGAACATAGAGCGGTTTAACAAGACAGATTCCATTTATAACAGGCCTCGCCATGGTCGACCAAAGATGTTTGTAAGGGACGCCCTAATCTCGCCCTGACCTTCCCTGCCTAGTCAGAGCACCCGCTCCGAGAAGGACAACTTCCACACACGAACCTTTTCCTGAACAATTTCCTGATAAATTGGTGACGGACAGAAGATAAACGGAAGACAAACGGGAAACAGACGCAAACAGTCAACAAATAGAGAATGGTTAAACGGGCCGAAGTCACACCAGCAGTATACGCAGTACAAAAGGATAAGACAGGAGAGCAACTAGAAAGACGAGCCAAAATCCAAAAACCAGAAAATTTACACAGCAGAGTACAAACAGAAGTTAGGACACAGATGCAATCACCAGCAGGGCCAGGCAGACAGGAGGAGGCTTAAGTCCCCGGCCCCAGCCAGGGATTGGCTGAAGTGTTTAAGCAACTAAGCACCAAACCAAACCCTGGCTGAGGCTGCAACAAACAATCTTTAAAGGGCCAGTAGCACAGTCCTAAAAGAACCCCACCTTTTACGAGGGGCCAGCGGACCCTTAAGTCTAAGACCAGGCTTAATAATTCAGAAGACTGGGTGGCGCAGAAGCTTCGGGACAAAACATTAGCTTTAAAGAGGATCTATCACCTCTAGGGAAACCTCATGAGGTAACAGGAGACTACAATACTAACACTTCCGTAAATATGCTTCATTAGGAAAATTAAACCATTTCACCTGTAATTCAGTTTTTTAAGACAACTCTAAAGTCGGACTAAGTCGGCACATGACAGCTTGATGGATCACTATGTTCATAGCAAATAACTGCTTCTGAGTTGGAAGAGTCCACTGTGAAAGGGGGAGCCAGGAAGTCTACATTATGTGCACACTGATAAACTCTGGGCTGCTATGTCTGTGCTGGATAGAACTCTAGCAGAAGTGTAATGTAGATGCCTGTAAACCCTGTCACACTATGTCTTAAGTGTACTGTGCCTGCTGCACGATATGTAGTGAGAAACTAAGATAACCTGTACAAGCCGCTATATCCTCAGCTCCCCCTGCACACTTGGGGCGACATGTATGTATTTTCGCGCCCAGATGACGATTTGTTTGCACGCATTAGTAGTGTAGAATGTGCCTGAATTTCTGAACCTGTTCTACTGCAGGTCATAGATTAGGTGCTTTCTAGCTCCAAAACGACAAATTAGGCTCAGTGAATGCACTTTTAACTTGGTCTACGTGTTCAAGCAGTAATGCATCCGTTATAAATGTGTAGAATCATATGGTTGTGGTGCGACACGCCTCCAGAACAGCCCCAGAGCTCAAGCGGATTACAAAATGCTGCTGGCGCCCGATAATACGACTAATTTTGGAGTGTGCCTGATTATACATCTAGAGACATACATGTTGCCCTTGGTATCTCTTAACAGAAGGAACCCCTGCTACATAAAGAACCCTGCTAATAAAGTGAAACTAAATCTGTCCCCCCGTAATACTGAGATAAACCCTCTAATTTGCTAAAGACATGCATTGGAAAAAAAAGTCTTATAATTTCAACTACTACTATATTTTATGTGTCTGTGTGGAGGTGATAGGTACTCTTTAACATTCTTGGAGCCACGTCTGTAACAATAAAGTCAAACCTGGTAAAAAACAAGACCCACCTAGCCTGTCTAAAATTGAGTCTCCTAACGCAGGGGTCCCCAACTGCTGGGCCTGCTTACCCAGTCGTTGTAGATACAGTGCTCACTGAGCGCCGTATCTACATATCATGGACGCAGGGAGTGTGATGCAGCAGTGTTGTCACACCCCCTGCATCGCTGGGTCTCGCCGGATCCCAGCTTCTGGAAGCAGCGTCTCTGCAGGGATCGGGAACGGTGAGTAACTTTTTTTTTAACTAGCCTGGCTATTTACTTACAGGGGGCATATATCTATATTGACTTCAGGGGGGGACATATATCTGTATAATAACTACAGGGGGCATATGTATCTATAATGACTACAGGGGGGCAAATATCTCTGTAATGTCTACAGGGGGCATATATCTCTCTAATGACTACAGGGGGCATATGTCTCCATAATAACTACAGGGGCATATATTTCTATAATGACTACAGGGGGCATATCTCTATCTATAATTACTGCAGGGGATATATATATATATATATATATATATATATATATATATATATATATATACCCTCACCGGCCACTTTATTAGGTACACCATGCTAGTAACGGGTTGGACCCCCTTTTGCCTTCAGAACTGCCTCAATTCTTCGTGGCATAGATTCCACAAGGTGTTGCAACGATGCTCAATTGGTACCAAGGGGCCCAAAGAGTGCCAAGAAAATATTCCCCACACCATGACACCACCACCACCAGCCTGAACCGTTGATAACCAGGCAGGATGGATCCATGCTTTCATGTTGTTGACGCCAAATTCTGACCCTACCCATCCCGAATGTCGCAGCAGAATATCGAGAGACTCATCAGACCAGGCAACGTTTTTCCAATCTTCTACTGTCCAATTTCACTGAGCTTGGGCAAATTGGAGCCTCAGTTTCCTGTTCTTCGCTGAATGGTGTGGCTCCCGGTTTTTTCTTCTGCTGCTGTAGCCCATCTGCCTCAAAGTTCGCCGTACTGTGCGTTCAGAGATGCTCTTCTGCCTACCTTGGTTGTAACGGGTGGCTATTTGAGTCACTGTTGCCTTTCTATCAGCTCGAACCAGTCTGCCATTCTCCTTTGACCTCTGGCATCAAAAAGGGCATTTCCGCCCACAGGACTGCCGCTCACTGGATGTTTTTTCTTTTTCGGACCATTCTCTGTAAACCCTAGAGATGGTTGTGCGTGAAAATCCCAGGAGATCAGCAGTTTCTGAAATACTCAGACCAGCCCTTCTGGCCCCAACAACCAAGCCACGTTCAAAGGCACTCAAATCACCTTTCTTCCCCATACTGATGCTCGGTTTGAACTGCAGGAGATTGTCTTGACCATGTCTACATGCCTAAATGCACTGAGTTGCCGCCATGTGATTGGCTGATTAGAAATTAAGTGTTAACGAGCAGTTGGACAGGTGTACCTAATAAAGTGGCCGGTGAGTGTATATATATATATATATCTATATATATATCTCTGGAGGTGGTATGTCACTATCTACAGGGAGGATATAACTATTTACATGGGACCTATATATCTACCTACAGAAGGCTTGTGGCTTGTATACCTACCTACAGACTGGGGCTATATTTGGACTTACATACCGGGTGCTGACATATCTATCTAACTAAAGAGGGCCTATTTACCTAGTGATAAGAGGCCTATATACCTACCCACCTACCTACAGGCAGCCTAGATAACTACCTACTAGGGTCCTAAATTCCTACCTATTGGGGAAGGCCTATATACCTAACTAAGGGGGGACCTAAATACCTACCCATTGGGGGACCTATAAATCTATGTACTTATTGGGGCCCATAGAGCTGATTATATATATGTATAATGCTGACCCACAGAGCTGATCAATATTACTGTAGACTGATTGTCAGCTCTGTGGGTCAGCATATTAATATATATAATATAATATAATATTATTAATATAATGCTGACCCACAGAGCTGACAATCAGTCTGCAGTTATAAAATACTGGTAACATGATGATAACACTGCCCCAACCGGGGTTAGTCAAAGAGGGTGGCTCTTGCGACAGAACTGCCCCCACTGCTACCTCGAAAGCATCCACCTCAACAATAAAGGGGCAAGAGACATTGGGTTGAACCAGAACAGGGGCCTCAGAAAAGCACCGCTTCAAGATTTCAAAAGCACGAATGGCTCCCGGTTTCCAATTAATAAGCTTCACCCCCTTTTTGTGAGGTCAGTCAAAGGTTTTTCTATGGATGAAACATTATGGATAAACTTTCTGTAATAGTTAGCGAACCCCAAGAAGAAGAGACGTCTTAGAACATTCCCATTGACGCTCCCGCAACAGCCAGTGAAGTCATATGGCAAGGGTCATTAATTCCTCCAGGTTTTCAGGTTGCGAATAGCTAACCAACAAATCCTTGAGTGTTTCAGACAGACTTTGCCGATAAAGACACCGGATCGTTGGGTCATTCAACTTAGATTACAACGACCATCGCCTAAACTCGGAGCAGTTGTCTTCCACTGGTCGCTGCCTATGATGGAGAGACAAAAGATTAGTCTCGTTTTCTGTCCTGACATCCAGTTCATCATACAAAAGACCCAAAGCCTGAAAAAACGAGTCAACAGACGATAGCTCAGGAGAGCCGGGGTCCAAGGAGAAGGCTCAATGCTTGTGCAGCCCCCTGTAGCAAAGGAAATGACGAGCCCAATTCTTTGTTCCTCAGTACCAGATGAGTGTAGTCTGAGCCGGAAGTACAATTTGCAGCTTTCCTGGAAAACAGCAAGGGTACTGCGGTCCCCCAAAAAATGGTCCGGCAGGTTGAGCTTAGGCTTCACAGGTGGGTACATGGAAACAGCATTCAATGGAGAAGAAGTCTCCTGCAGCTGCACCCTCCACGCCAAGTCTTGCATAAGAAAATATGTTTTGTCCACCAGTGCCTTGATTGGTTCCATAGTAGGGGTCCAAGAAAATGAAATATAGGCTGGTGAATCTGTAAGGGACATCCTAATCTTGCCCTGCTTAGGCAGAGCAACCACCGCCCCCAAGGAGGGTGACCCCACACACAAATCTCTTCCTGAACAATTCCTTGATAAACGGGGGACAAACAGAAGATAAATGGAAGACAAACAAGAAACAGACACAGACAGACAACAAATAGAGAATGGTCAAATGGGCCAAGATCACATGAGGATTATACACAATACAAAAGGATAAGACAGGAGAGCAACCAGAAAGATGAGCCACAATCCAAAAACCAGCAAAATCTACACAGCAGAGCAAAAACAGAAGCTAGGACACAGAAGCAATCACGAGCAGGGCCAGGCAGACAGTAAGAGGTTTAAAACCCCCGCCCCAGCCATGGTTTGGCCCAAATACTTAACCCACTAAGCCGGATCCTGGCTGAGGCTGCAACAAACAATCCTTAAAGTACTATTAGCGCAGTTCTAACAAAGTTGAGGGCACGTGCTCAGCGTCATATCCAGAGATTGTCTTTTAAAAATAGATTCTGCCAGCCAGTGCAGTGCAGCCAGCATTGCTGCAGAGGTTAAAAGGGTGAGGGGTCAGCCTGTCAGTGCTCAGGCCATACGTCTCACACTGCATTAAATTGGTCTGCATGGCTGTCATCCCAGAAGGAAGTTTCTTCTAAAGATGATGCACAAGAATGCCCACAAACAGTTTGCAGAAGACAAACTAAGGACATGAATTACTGAAACTATGTTCTGTGGTCTGATGAGACCAAGATATACTTATTTGGTTCAGATGGTGTCAATCATGTGTGGCGCAAATCATGTGAGGAGTACAAAGACAAGTGTGTCTCGCCTACAGTTAAGCATTGTGGTGGGAATGTCATGGTTTGGGGTTGCATGAGTGCTGCCGGCTGTGGGGAGCTACAGTTCATTGAGAGAACCATGAATGCCAACACGTACTAAGACATACTTAAGCAGATCATGATCCCCCTCCCTTCAGAAACTGGGATTCAGGGCAGTCTTCCAACATGATAACGACCCCAAACACCCCTTCAAGACGACTACTGCAAAGGTGCTGAACTGGCCAAGCATGTTTCCAGACCTTAACCCTATTTAGCGTCTGTGGGACATTCTCAAACGAAAGGTGGAGGAGCGCAAGGACTTCAGCTCCATGATGTTGTCATGGAGAAGTGATAGAGGATTCCAGTGGCTGCAACTCCCAAGAGAGTTAAGGGAGTGCTGGAAAATAATGGTGGCCACACATTAGACATTGATGGCTGTGTGTTGAGTTATTTTGAGGGTACACCAAATTTACACTGTTATACAAGCTGTAAACTGACTACTTTACATTGTTTCAAACTGTCATATCTTCAGTGTTGTCCCATGAAAAGATATAATCCATTTACAAAAATGTGAGGGATGTACTTACCTTTGTGAAATACTGTTTATAACCTCCTCTCCAAGTCATCTCCTCCTCTTTGAAGTTTCAAATCTATCAGACATGTTTATGATATATCTTGTGGATATTCCATGATTGTGTGAGAAATAAATACCACTTAGAGGAAGAAATCCAGATATAATACAGAAACAGTTTTACTGGATTGCTCATTTAGGTTGCCTAAAATAGCATAAACCGCCCAAAAGTGCCAGTCATAAAGTGGCCACTATAATGGTGCAATTGGTATGAGAATTAAAATAAAATCAAGTTTGTGTCCTGATGGCTATAGAGGGGCACTGGAGGCTGCATGTGGCCCCCAGGTCACATGTTGTGCACTGACGTTCTACATTGCAAAGTACTGCGGGATAAGTTGATGCTATATGAATAAAGATTATTATTATCATTTGGATAGATACAGAAGTACACACACATACACTGTGTGAATGGAACTTAGTGGTTGGAATGCAGATCTAGTTATATTTGTAGCATTTACAATACATGCATTGTCACAGACTGCATTGTTCTGGTTTGACTCCTGCATTTATTAGTAATCTTTGGGAAAACTGGCAGAAGTTTATAGTTTCCTTGCATAACCACCACAGTAAAGAAAAAACTTTGCTCATTTCCCACTGGAGCCAATGAGCATGCTGGATACTCCAGAGCGATAGGCACTCTTTGCTTCAGCTGACATGTTCCTGAATGGGGGGACAGTGGGTGCTTCTATTAACTCAGAATTCCTTAATATGGTATTTCAGAATTTAAAACACAACTATAATATCTCACAGTACATCTGGAAAAGATAACAATAGAGCGGGCCAAAGCAAAGAAATCAATCACAATCTTCCCAGAGAAAGACAAACAAGAACAGGAAATTCACTGCTGAATGCTATTGCCAAGAAAATCCATAAAATAAACCAATAAAACGGAGTTAGTTTTATGGGTTATCACACTACTTATCTTTACGTGCTGTGATTACCTAGATGGCAAATAAAGCCTAACTATTGTTACAACCCATCCTTAAGTCACAAGTGGGCGGGAGGGGGAGGGGAAAGGGGACGGCATCCCGCCGGCCCCATAGACATGCATTACGAATAAATGACATGTCAATTATCTCCTTGCACATACAATACGATCGTATCGTACGCCCGGGGAGAGGAGGCGTAATCCATAGTTCTCTATGAGAACTGTGGATTACCGTAACGATTGGGGCGCATTTTGCTCGTATTAGAGCTCAGTCCATGTGAACATAAATAGCCACAATCACTTAATCTAATAACAGTATAAAACCAGAACACAGCGCCAAGATGTGTCCGAAAATATTAGTTTAAAGGCAGAAAAACTGAAGTTGGCAAAGAGAGTAAAACTAACCCTTCTGCACATAGTTATTTAACAAAAAACACTCAAAATCATCATCAATATAATTTATAAAACATGGTCACATGACTTATTTCAACCAATAAGAATCTACTCATACTTTTAAAAAAATATTAAAGGGGTTTTCTAATCGACACATTTGTGCACTGCAGGTCTGCTCCTAGTGAGCTATGAGCTGACCATCTCAGTGAATCGAGGAGGGTGGCACTTGCAACCATCCTCCCCATTAATTACTATGGGAGTTCCAAATATAGCCGAGCCACTGTGCTTGTCAAATCAGAGAAAAAACACTGATAAGCTAGTTTCCTATGTACTAAAGTCTGGAATTAGATATTGCAAATACAGAAACATGGAAATATAATAACCTTAGTGGCATATACACTGACAAAAGGGTAACAATGTTTGGAACGTTTGACTTTCAGACTCCATATCTCACCATCCACTATAGCTTTGAACATGAGAAAATTGCCAAACTGCATCATGTGAGGCCATGACAGCTGGAAGAATATGAAATTAAGTCTGTCCATCCATTCCAGAGCCAAGATGTAGACGTCCAGGCAAAATGTTGGAGTCAACAAGTCGGCTCATCACAAGGCCTATCAGTTCTGGCCTAACAAACACCGCAGTGGAGGTGGCTCATATGCTTTTATTATAGTGAGATCACAAATGTCCATGCAACACACTTTACACAAATCTGGAAAAAGTGTAAAGACATCTTGACTTCAAAATTGTCATATGAAGTGTTGGCTCGAGTGTGCAAAAAAGTACAAAAAGTGGATAGTAGAAGATTAGAAACAGGTGATGCAAGTCAATAGAACGATGAGATGACAGTCAATAGACCTGGCTCTGATGGGGGCAAATGGGTCTGGAAAAATCAAGGAAAAAGAGAGGTAATGGATCGAGAAATTGAAGGAACTGTCAGGTTCAATGGAGGAAGTCTAATGATATGCGGTTATTTCACAGCCAAAGGAGTTGGAAATTTTACTAGGATCAATGGTGGTCGAAACGCTGAGCTATATGTGAGTATCCTAATAGATGAGTTACTTCATACACTCGATTACTATGGGTATGAAAAGGACGACATAGTGTCCAGCAGGACAACGACCTGAAGCATATATCAAGGTTGGAGAAGGATTGGTTCAATAACAATGAAGTAGAGTTGCTGTATTGGCCTCCATGGTCCCCAGACCTCAACCAAATTGAACACTTGTGGGTTGAGTTGAAGAAAAAGCTGTACCGAAGTGAGTCGACCACTTACATTAAGAACATGTAAAAAGACCTGGTCAAGAAATGCGTGGATTTGATTGAGAGCATGCCCAGAATGATTCAGGCAGTGTTGAAAGTCAATGGTGTATTTAAAAAAATACTAACAAAATAATAAAACTTAAAATTTTGATTTTTTTTGGCGTAAAACAGTAACATAGTTGCAAGTCAAATTTATGTATGAGATAGCCAAGATGATTGCAGTGGATGGTAAAATATGGCACCTGAAAGTTAAAAGTTCAAAATCTTGTTATCCTTTTGCTTGTCAGTGTATATAATACTTTACACAAAGACACATTGGGATTTTAAATTGTAATGAAAAGCAGCATTAAGCATATCAGCACAGGTAGTAGCTCGTCAATAAGAATATTGCACTGGTTTAATCTGGAGATTGGCTTGGGTCTGCCGGGGAGTCTCTGCTTCTTGTTTGTGTAAGGGCTGGTTAGTGGATCCGCCGGACCACCGCAAGCGATGGTAGTTAAGCCACGCCAGGGAACGGAATCTAAGTAGCCCCCGGTTTTCACCAGAGCCCGCCGCAAAGCGGGATGGACTTGCTGCGGCGTGAGGCTACCAGGTCGTCCCCCCTGACGTGACTTGCTTGCGGTGGCAGCCGAGGTGCAGCGTGGTGCAGAATCGTAGTCCGAGAATCGTAGTCGTGGGCAGGCAGCAGGTCAGGACAGGTAGCAAAGGTTCGTGGTCGTGGACAGGCAGGAAGGTCGGGACAGGCGGCAGAGGTTCGGAGTCAAGAAACGTAGCAAGAGGTCTGGTACACGGAAAGGCGAGAATACACTTTGGGAACGCTTTAGCTAAGGCACGAGGCAACATAGATCCAGCACGGAGTGTTAGTGGGACGTACCTTAAGTAGGAGAAGCGCCAGGCAATTAGCCAATTCACGGGGCGCTGGCCCTTTAAATCCACGAGAACGAGCGCGCGCGCGCCTTAGGCCACAGGCACGCGCGCCCCGGCTGGCAGAGGACGCGGACGGCACAGGAGCGAGGTTAGGTGAGTCCCTGGCAGTTGCAGCCCCCCGGCTCGTCCCGAGGCCAGCGGCGGCACCCGACCCCGGTGGGCACCCGGACAGGGGGTCACGGGTGCGCCCGCGGCCCGCGGGCCGGGGAGCAGGAGGGGCCGTGACAGTTTGTCTTGCTGAGGCTAGTCTGTTGGGGAGTGTCAGCAGTTTGATGTTGGCTGTGATGCATTTGGTCAGCCTGGAGACAGGCTCGGGTCTGCTGTAAGGTTTTGGCTGACAGGGCAGTAGCTGCAGGAGTCTTTTTGTCCCTGTCGTTTTTTGAGGCATGACTGGTCTGAAAGGGTTTCAATTTATGACATTGGTCAAATTCAGTACAGTACAGTCTGTTCATGGCAAGTAAAGGAAAATAGCTGACCTTTTTAGATCTGACTTGTTTGTGAATGTGTCCAGAACGGTAGGTCCTAGTGTAATGTCCAGGGCAGTCAGGTGTCACAACACAACCGGTATATTTTCAATAGGTTTTATTTGTGATCAGAATATGACAATTAACTGACTAGAAACAGCTAATTTCTCATTATCATGTAGCCTCTTCTCTCTAGATGGCCTCTGCTGTGGTCAATGAGGCCAGGGTTGAAGTCTCTTCCTGCTGAACAAAAATGTCCCTCTCTCCATCCACGCATCTCTTTCATGAGCTCCTGCATCCTTACAGTTTTGACCCTGTCGACGGTATCGGCCAGTCCCAGGGTCTGTCCAGTGAAAGCCTACTGTCTTTTTCTGTCCTGTATATCCACTAGACTCTCTGCTAATGGCCTGCTCACTCCTCGTGGAGGAATTCTACCTCCAGCTCTTTTCTCACCACACCTGCCCCAGTTACAGTTTTGCCCGATTGTTCTCCTTACTCAGCTGTTAGGCCCGATCACTCTGCATCTCTGATAGATGCACTGGCGTGGCTGGTTCCCAGTGACCTTCACATACTCTCTGTCAATTGGCAATTGAATTGTTGCTCTCCTGCTTCCAAGTTCTTATCTCTCCTCTTCTTTCTCACTGGGCTTCCATGCCATCTACTCTCTGGAGGGCAAACTGCAGGCCTACTCTAGAGAGCTGTCACCCAGCCCAAGACTTACTAAGGTTCCTTGATTTACCTATGTGCCATATTTGGTGCAGGTTGGTCAAGTTGTTTGGCCATACATACAGACCAGACAACAGAAATCCATTTATAGATAAACATATTTGGATACATGTTGGAGCTGTTAACTAGTTTTATACTGTTATGAGATTAACTGTAGCCATTAGATCTTGTATGAAAGACACTTCCGGTATGCCCAGGCCGATGAACAGGGCAAAGTCTTGAGCTGGGCTGTTACCTGCCATGACAATTTGGGAGACATGTATGAAACTTGGCACAGACACACCAGTTCAGAATCGATATAGAAGTGTAGAATACGACATGTATGAAAGAGTGTTATGTGCCAAACTTTGTCTCAGTCATGGTATGGATTTGTATGGCAGTTTTGCAACAAACTTTAGTGCATTCTTGGCACATTTGAAAGCCTCGTGTCTAGTGCAGCCTGCGACAAGTTTTGGCTTACAACTATTCATACATCTGTTGGACAGGGCTACAACAATTTTTTGTCTCATAGTGTGCCAGAAAACTGGTGCAGCCCTGTTCATACATGTCGCCCTTTGTTTTTATTGATTTATTAATATTTATTTTTATGAGAAGGTGTGTGGCAGTATTACATTATTAGATGCTTCATTTAAAGAGGTTGTCTCACTACAAGGATTGTTTTTTATGTTAAAGATCTTGCAAAAACAAGTCACTTTGCAATATGTGTCAATTAACAGCGTCTTACCTATTCCTAGATATCTCCTCTTGTATGAGCTGCATCAACTCCTCAGGTCACTATGGCTACAGACCTGTTTACTCTCTCCTGATAGGCTGCCAGCACTGGTCACTATAGCTACAGACCTGTTCTCTCTCTCCTCATAGGATGCCAGCACTGGTCACTATAGCTACAGACCTGGTGTCCTCAGGAGCTCATCACTGCAGGTCAGTAGACATGCCCCTGAATTCAAAAATGAAACTGAGAAAACAGGACTGAAGTAAGATGAATTGATGTAGTGAGACAACCCCTTTAAGATATCAGTGACCATAGCACCTTTTATTTTGTTTAGATGTTGGAACAAGATGGGATTTGGAAACTTTCATGGGCTCTAAAGTTTTGTATGTATGAAGCTGAGAAGCGTGGCGTAATGCAGGACTACAAGGCTCAGAATACAGGCTGTACTGCCTGTACTTTTTACTATCCTTGTATCCAACCCTGATACAGGTAGGCAGGAGTGATAGCACATGAACAAGGCCGCCATTAGAACAGTCCATTCAGCCCTGATGTCAGGGGCCCTTATTCCATTTTTTTAAAAATGGGCTCACTGATATGAACTAGTAGTGGGTGGGGACCAGATGCTTCAGTTGTATGGGACTCTGAAAATTCTGATTGCAGCCCTAGATATGAAGCGGACTTTATATAGTGGGTTCTTGGGGGTAATAGTGTTAAATGGTGATGTCCATGTACTTGTAAGTATTAAAGAATGTTTTATTAAAGCCAACCCTTTGTAAATCACATGCTCCAATCTCTTCTTTGCAGTCTAGGAAAAATGAATGCTTCTACCTATACATGACTTGCTAGTACTCCCAACATTATTGTATTGATTTATGTATGAATGCTGTCTTCCAGAGTCTTTTCTAGTATGTAATGCAGACAAATAGGACAGGAAGCACAGAGGAAGATGGAACACACAGGGTCAGGTAAGGTCCTCTATTAAAGCAGTTTTTTGGCAACATAATAGGAAAATTAAAAACAGAGTAAGCTATGAACAGTGAAGGTACATTCCAATCAAGAGACAAAATTCCTGCCATTTCAATTTTTTCACAGGTTATAAAAAAATATTTTAAATATATTATAATCTAATTCACAAAACCAAATATGTCACAATCAATCTATTCCTTAAAGGTATATTATATTAAAGTTACAAAAGGGTTTTTTGACCATTTAAAGACATTTGTATGAAACCTGTCTAGGTCTAAGAATTTCTTTGTTGCCCATAGCAACCAATCAGAGCTCCCCTTTCAGAGCTCTATATGAAATAAAAGTGGAACTGGTTGCTATGGGCAAAAAAGAAAGTCTTAGATCTAGACACAGTTTTCCCACATGAGGCCCTTAATGCTTGTGATCGAGTGTGTTACATTTTCCTTTGCAATCATTTCAAGGGGCGGACTGAGACTTTTCTTGCCCCCACCACCACTTGTCAATGTGATGGGGCTCAGCTAAAGTTAATCACCTTGCCCAGCTGTACTTTATGATCTATCTGCATGGGGTGAAAGCGGGCCTTGTGGGCTCCTACAGCTGATGAATTCTTGAATATTGCATTATATTGAGATTAAATGAGGTTGTCCTTTTTAATAAAATGACAGCTATATGGGGCTATGGTGAGGAAAAATGGAAACAAAGGTTATATTTAACTCTTGATCCCCTTTCCTCCAGCTCCAAAGCTCCCTGGAACCTGCTCCTCTTCACTTTTGGGTTATCATCCCAACACATAGGAGGGGTCAGCACTCCATTTGCTCAAACTGGGCGAAATGTCACAATTGGGCCTCGCCATTTGTCTAGTGTATTTTGCGACAATAAACTGTTGTAGCCCTATTCTATATACAGTACAGTATAAATGAACAGTCATATACCAAAACTAGCCGCAGTTTGCACCAGGCACAATACATTTGAATGCGTCTAAGTTAGATATGCTATGAGCCTAAGTTATGTGCCTAAGATATGCCATGCTGTGCAAGGTGTACCACACGCCAGATTTATGAAAGTTTCAAACATTCGGGTTTACTATACACTCATTTAATGCGCCTTAAAACTGGTGTGGGCGTGCCTCTTTTCTGACATGTCGCCCACTGTGTGTCGACGAGAACTTGGAAGTGAAGTGCCGATTATGGGAAGCTTCATTGTTGCAGCTGCGGAGGACCAGGAGGTCAATATCACTTTTTTCCACCACCCTCACCCCCACTTTGCCCCATTTAACTATTACTTTATTAAACTGGACACCGCTAATAAGTTAAGGACAGGATGTACATTTTTACTTGCAACTTTTCAGCATTTCTATACAACTTTAAAGTCTTTTGCTAACAGTGGGTTATATAGCATGGACAGCAGTGCTGAAGCATGAACCAGCAGGGCTTCAGTGTTAGCCAGGAGAAGGACCGGTGTCTGGTTTCCTACCAACCATTTCAGCCATGAGTGAGCATTACAGGCACTTGCTAGGCTGTAATACTCACCAGAAGGGGTGAATTACACTGCATTTGAGGTCTCTATAATGTGGCAGTTGGCCTAGAAACTTGGGTTGAGGGCACTGTTTTCATGTAGAGTGAGGAGCACAAAAGAAAGTGTCTATGTATAAGTGTGGATGCAAGGGGTATTTTGTTGGTAGGCTTAGTAGTTCCAAAAATACTGCCTGCTCTAATGCAAAATGCAGAATGAGGAAGGTATTACCAGCAGAACTTTGAAACTACCTTTCCTTACCTTATCAAAGGTAATCAGTATGTGTGGTCACAAACATATAGTGAACATAGTAAGCCATGTAAAACCTCTCAAATCAAGAGGGCAATAAAAATATATCTCATAAACTGTATTAAAAAGTAAGGAACACGTATCATCAATAATGGGTACTAACTGGATACAAATTCCTTAGGCACAATTTTAACTACATTTTGATTGAGTTTCTTTACTACAATTTTCTTATGTATACAAAAAATAAGAAGTATAAAGCTTTCATTTTATTATACCTTCATCAACAGACAAAATAGGAAGTTAATAACTAGATATTTGCATACGTACACAAATATACAGTATTTATAGATATACAAATGAGACCAGCTGCCTGCTATTATATCACTGCAGAAGTGTTAGTCTGTATGAATATATGGACATACATCAAAGTTACAAGAAATGTGAAATGCATTAGGCTCTGATATACTTTTTAAATTTCTAGGTAAAGCCATATTTGGTACATTTTTAGTTCTGTGCCCCATCTATTAGACAAACCCCGAACCTACAGCAGTTAAATCACAAATGATGCACATGACTTGCTTTTGGACAAAATAAACAGTTTTCACATAAATAATGGGGGGAAGAGGGTATTAAAGTCTTATTTGTGTAAAAATTAGCGACTTTTAGTATTTCTATACTGTTTCCACATCTTTTGTTAACAGCGGATATAATTTAGAAGGAGGAGGTTGGCTACCCAACATATTTATTATAATTTATTACAGAAAAGGACATAAATTGTACTGAAAATCTACAGCAGTTAATAGCTAAAGAAATTTCAGTTTCTGATTTATAGAAACACCAAAATATGTGCCAAATCTTCATAAATATTTACTATTTTGCCATAGGCAAACATAAACTCTATCAGTTTTCTAGCTATAAAAGACTAAAACGTAACTTTTATTATGTATACATAATACATAATAAAAGTTACGTTTTAGTGTTTTATAGATAGAGAACTGATAGAGTTTAAGTTTGCCTATGGCAAAATAGTAAATATAGTAATCAAAAGTCACTTTTTTTTCTCTTGCGAGATTCCCATTTTTTTGGAGACTATTTGACAAATCTTCATAAATACCTGCCTTTGACTACAGAGTTTGTAATGTTCAGGGACTTCGCCAACACTATTGGTAGCATTTGAACTTAGATAAGTGTAATGAAGATATCTTTGCAAACAATATACAGTAAACTACAGCGTATGGAAGGTAAGTCTTATCTATGCTCCTGCTTCACTATAAGAGGCCTGTGGTATGCTGTGGCAGCATGTCTTTGACGTCACATTATTGGGACGAGAGTCTCCTTTTCTGTCCACATGTAGACTTTCCATGATTCCTGCTCACAACAAGCATGGGTAATGATCTTTTCCAGCTTTACTAAGGGCAACATGTATGTACGGGGCTGCACCTGTAGTCTGGTGTCTTTTCAGCCCGACATCTAGCGCAGCCCTGTTTGCTATATTTATAATCAAGCAAACTCCAAAATTAGGTGCAATATAAAGCGCCTGCGGCACTTTGTAATGTGCCTGAGATCAGGGGGGAGTTGTGGAGGCGTGTCGCACCACAACCATATGATTCTACATATTTATGACTTTTTAGTACTGCAAAACCGGGCGAATTACTGCTGAACAGGTAGAGCACTTTAAGGCCGTGTTCACACGGCTTATTCCCGACGGATTTGTGAGCCGGATTGCGCTCACAAATCCGGCGTGAATAAGGGGCGGGACGGGGGCGGGGCCGAAGCGCGGCGGGGGCGCCACTCCCCAGCCCCATAGACTGTCATTATCTACGGCACGTCCGCGCCGTAAATAATGTGCATGTCACTTTCTCCCCCCGCGGCGGATTCGCCGAGCGGGGAGGAGCGACGGAATCCACTGTTCTCTATGAGAGCAGTGGATTACCGTAATTACTCCAACGGATTGGCGCCGTACTGCAGCGCAAATCCGGCGCGGAGTACGGCACCAATCCGTGGAGAAATAAGCCGTGTGAACGAGGCCTAAAAGTGGTTTACCTAAGCCAGAATTGTTGCTTTGGAGCTAGAAAGCGCTAAATCTATGATCCGCAGTAGAACAGGTTCATAGATTCGGGTGCATTCTACACTACTAATGCACCCAAAAAAATGGTGCCTGAGCACCAAAAATCATACATGTGGCCCTAAGTCTCTGTTTACCAAATCATTACCAGAGGTGCCTACTAGTACTAGCTCTCACACAGCTGTCTATTCTCTCTCGTCTCCATCAGAACTGCCTTCTTCTTTCCCAGGATGTTGTCTTCCTCTCTTGATTCCTCTGCACTTGTACATACCTCCCAACTTTTAGAGATTGCAAAGAGGGACACATTAGGCCATGCCTCTAACTACGCCCAAACACATGACATCATACCAAGATACACCTCTAAAAATGCCTAAACACACACATGTCAACATTTTAGACAGCCCAAAAGGGACACATTTTCAGGATTGCATTGTATCCAATGATGAAATATTAAGTAAATTGTTATGCAGTATACAGCGAGGAAGCAGATACTTTTTAAAGCAAAAAATCCAGTTTTGACGCAAATGAAAAAGAGGGACATTTATAGAGATAAGAGGGACAGAGGGAAAGGGTTAAAAATAGGGACTATCCCTACAAAATAGGGACACTTGGGAGGTATGCTTATACGCCTCCTCTGTTCAGCAGGTGAAATGGGGTTAACAGCCCTAAAACGTCAAGAAACATCATTATTAAAATACACATATATACTAGAAGCACTATTCCTAACAGGATTAGATGTCAGGCTATATAGGCCCAGCATTAATATTTGTTTAACTTAGGGGTGGGAAATTGATCCAAGAGTCATGCTAGGATGTTGAAGTACACTTTTTTCATTGCTCCTTTATGTGGGACACTGCCACTATACTGCATGTTTACTGATACTAATATATACATTTTGCATGGAAATAATTTTCCAGATATACATTTTTAAAATCACTGGCATTAATGGTTAACAAAAAGTGTGCTTGCAACACTGTTATCACGTGCCATAGAGCGTATGATATGTTTAGAGGAAGTGGTTTATTTTTTTGACATACATTAAATGATATGGTTATACTTCATTTGGATTTTGAACCTTAAATAATGCATATGATCAGCTTCATTACACCTCAAAGTAAACAAGGACACCAGATCAGGTCCCTCAACTAATACAGGGCACAAACTAGATTACTTAAAGAGATTCACACCTCCTAAATACAGACCCTCTAAATAAACACAAAGCCCCCACATAACTACCAACACCAGAGTGGATCCCCTAGGTAAAAAAAAGACTCAAAGTGTTAATCCCATCTTATTGATTAATTTTAAATATATAGGCAAAGGTAAAAAAAGATTATTACCAAATACATTGCTGTGTCAGTTTTGCTACATTTAGAAGTTAGAGCAGTTCTTATCTCCTGCTTTACTAGATGTCAACCACCTCTCTCTGTTCGAGCAGGGTTTCAGCTGGTGACATTACTCCTGCTATGTCATATTAGCAGAATGGAGCCTGTTTGTCAGTCTCTGATCATACCTTTCTTCTGAGAACATTTTAAATGAGGTATTCCCATTTAATTGATTAGCTTTCAACATATAAGCAAAAGTAAATAAAGATTATTATCAAATGCACCAAATGCTCCTGCTTGTGTAAACAAGCTTCCCTAGGTTACTGACCAACTCTCTCTGCTCTAACCGTCTCTAGCAGCAGTGGCTGGGAGGGTGACATTACTCCTGCTGTTTTGTTATCAGCAGGAAAGAGCTTGTTTACATTACTTACTGACAAGCTTTAGCCCTCTAGAGCTCTGTAGCCTTGTGCACTGTAATTTAGAAACCTTCATCACTAATGTCCCTCTAACAGGATCAACTTAGGAATATCAGAGCTGATATGCTAATCACTGCTATAGACCCATCTACAACCTAATCAGGAAGTGTGAGCCAAAAGCTGGTTGTGTCTCTGGAACAGCATGGCGAAAACACCCTTGTAAACCTTAGGGTATGTTCACACGGGCTTATTTCGGCTCGCATTTTGCGGCGTATTTGCGCTCTAATACGAGCGAAATGCGCGCCAAAATTACGGTAATCCATACTTCTCATAGAGAACTATGGATTACACCTCTCTCCCCACTCGTACAATACAATCGTATTGTACGAGCGGGGAGATAAGTGACATGTCAATTACTTGCGGCGAATGCGTGCCGGGAGTAATGCATGTCAATGCCCGCACCACGGGAGTACGCGCTAATCAGCGTGACTCCTAAATCACCCAGCGTATTGCAGTGCGTACTGTACACGCCACAATTACGCCGTGTGAACATAGCCTTAGAGTTACTGATCAAAGATAAGCCTTGTGCTGTCCTGTCAGGTCTGCATAACACATAGCTGTGTATTTACATTAAAAGAGTCCCTTAGCAGCTAATACTGTGTCTTGGCAGCATGTAAGTTTTTCTGTCTCACTACACATTACATCTTACCCTTTCCTATACAAACTTCAGAGCTAACACCCTTTAATACAGACCTCAGACCTCACCCTTCCTTAAAAGGGGAGTCCCATCTTGTACATTTATGTTATATCCACAGGTGGAAGGTGAGGCTCCACCCTCAAAGGGTTAAAGTAACTTTTTTTCAGGATTTTTGATCTAGTAAAATGTTAAATCACAAACATTGTGTCCATATGTGTTAACATTCAGGGAGAGTTGGTAAATATAGGTAAGGCTGAGTAGTGACAGTATCTCTATTATGCCCCATCCCAAAAGGACATAGAAGAAAATAATCCATTGTATATATTTGGCACAGACAAATGCTAGATTACGGCCAACGTTTTTTTTTGCCCGCGGGCCGCCCGAAAAACATTCAACATGCACATTCTTCCGCCCGGTTTTCATACGGAATATGTGCATGTGATGAGCGAAGAAAAGCCCTCCCCCCGCGGCAGTGTGCATGGCCCACAAACCGGACAAATACCGACCGGTATTTGTCCATTGCCGTGTAAACAGGCCCTTATTGAGAACCAGTAAGGTATGTATCTCTCCGCACATAAGTGCACAATCAGTAAATTAGATAAAGCTTCAGGTCCTGCTTCTTCTAGGTCCCCACTGGTTCTGCCCTTGGGGAAGCGTTTCCAGTTAATTACAATGAACAGGTGTGGGTTGCTCATTAGTGGATTGGCAGTTTAACACATTGACTGCTGTAATGATGGAGACTCGGGATACAACAAACTGATAAAATTATCTAATAAATAATTATGTTCTATCCAGTATAACAGATTAATTAAAAGTCTCTGGTTTTAGCCCATTTATTATGCAGCTATTTGAGGATGTCACTAGGCAGTCTTACCCGGGTCTTGTGTCCACAGGGCAGATTGCCAGTCAGTCGCTGGGTTCGGGGCTGCTGTCATGGGCCCATAGTGCCGGCCATCTTTTCAACTGTATATACATCCTCTGGACGCGTATACACTTGAAGGCTGCAGGTAGGCTTGCGGCCCACTGAAGTTTACAGCACAGGTGAAGTGAGAATTTCATCATGCTGCTTGCAAGGCATGATGACACATCACCTGTGCAGGAACACAGAGAGCAGCGAGTCAGGGGAACGAGAGGTAAATATTATTATTTTTTAATTGAAGTCTATAGACCTACCTATATGCTGGGCGGAAACCTATATACCTATACTTACTGGGGGGGACATGTAAACCTGCGTACATACTGGGGGCCCTATATACAGTATCTATAACCTACTTTGGTACATATAGACCTACCTACATACTGGGGGGGCCCTATATACCTATAACCTACTAGAGGACATATATACTCATTTATATACTGAAGGGCTCTAAAACTTACTGAGGGGACATATATGCCTACCTACAAACTATAGGGTCCTATATACCTATAACCTACGTTGGGGACATTTATACTCACCTACATACTAAGGAATCCTATATACCTATCACCTACTAGGGGAACATATATACTGTAACTACCAATCTGCTGGTGGACCCTTTAAAACTACCAACCTGCTCAGGAGACCTATATAACTACCACCCTACTGGGTGGCCCTATATAACTATAAACTTACTGGGGGACCAATATAGCTTCCAACCTACTGGGGGACCTATATAACTACCAAAATACCCAGGAACGACCTACTTACTGTGGGATTATATACACCTACCAACCTACTAGAGGCCCTTTACATCTATCGGAGGACCCTATATAGCTTTCAATCTACTGGGTGCCCTATACACCTACCAACCTACTATGGGACCTATATACCTACCTATCTACTGGGATATCCTATATACCTACCTACCAAAGCAACCTATTTACCTACCTACTGGGTGGCACTATATACCTTCCTGGCTACTGAAAGTGACTATATAGCTACCTACAGGGGGTGTTGTGTACCTATTTAGATGCTGGGGGACCTATGTAACTACCTACTATTTTTATTGGCACCACTTAAATAACCATGTCATTTTTACCATCATCATAGACAGGGATTCTTTACTTTAAGAGCAGTGAAACAATGTAACCTGCTACCACAGAGTGTTGTGATTGTGTATTAACCCCTTAACGACCCTGGACGTATGAGTACGTCCCAGGGCTGCAAAGGGGCTTTGCAGAGGGATCACTCGGCGACCCCCTCCCCCCCCCCCGCACAGCCGGCAGGTGTTAGCGGCTAATTGCCGCTAACACCCGGCAGCAACAGCGCCGGCGGGTGGCGCTACCCGCTGGCGCTGTTTAACCCGTCAGACACCGCGGCAAAGATGGCCGAGGCGTCTGAATGAATGACGATCAGTGCCGCGCACAGATCGTTAGGGTCATCGGCACCGCCGTCACTGCCATGTCCCGGTTTGCCCCACTTCCGACCATAGACAGGAAGTGGGGAAACCGCCATCTTTGTACAGCCTAATGCATTGCCTATGTAATGCATTAGGCTGTATTAACAATCATGCCCCCTAGTGGTCAAGCACCCTAGGGGGACTCAATGTTACAGTGAAAAAAATAAATAAAGTTTTAAAAGTTCAAATCACCCCCCTTTCCCCATTTTACAAATAAAATCATTAAAATAATAAAAAAAGTTACACATATTTGGTATTGCCGCGTCCAAAAAAGTCTGATCTATAAAAATATAACATCACTTATCCCGTACGCTGAACACTGTAGAAGAAAAAAAATTCCAAACCCCAAAATTGCGTTTTTTGGTCATTTTACGTCACTTAAAAAATGGAATAAAAGTAATCAAAAAAGTCGCATGCATTCCAAACTGCTAGTGATAATAAGTACACTTCAGCCCACAACAAATGCACCCTCACTGACGTCCATAGGTGTTAGTACAAAAAATTTTATTGGTCGCAGCAAATGGCGCCACAGCGCAAATTTCAAAAAAAAGGAAATGTTTGGAATTTTTTTACGGCACCAAAACATAACGGAAACCCTACATGTTTGGTATTGCCGGATGCGTATCAACCTGTAGAATGCAATTTGTCCACTTGGAATTTTTTTGCGGTTTCCCAGTATATTCTATAGTACAGTAAATAAAACCATTAGAAAGTACATCTTGTCCCGCAAAATAAAAGCCCTCATATGTTTATGTAGGTGGACAAATAAAAAAGTTATGGCTCTGGGAAGGCGAGGAGGGAAAAACGAACAACAAAAAACACCGGGTCCAAAAAGGGAAAATTAAACAATTTCAAGACTGGCTTACCTGCCTTTCTTAAGAAGGATAATATTACAGGTTATGGTTCCTAGATTCTGGAGATACTGTAGGACATTGATACAATGATGTATTCTGTTTGCCAGATTCAAAGTTGAGAAGAAACGTTTCTCTTATGTATGGGGCAATTGGCATCCACATGATAGGGTTTTTTTGCCTTCCTCAGTATCAACACTGTCGGGCTATAGGTTGGACTAGATGGAGCTGTGTCTTTTTACAACCTTATCTACTATGTTACTATTTATAATGTTCTGATGAGCCCCAAAAAATTCTTGAGGTGTGAAAAAAAGCAGTTGCAACATTTTAGACGGGTTCATTTATTTTTTTCAATAAAGTTCACCCTTTGGCATAAACTACATGTTATCTTTATGTTATCAGAACTGTCTGATGGCTCGTTTCATGTGGGCCAGGGTTTAGTTTTTGTTGACACCATTTTCAGGTATATGCCTCTCTTTGAACAATTTCTTTGGGTAGGATGAACAGAAAAACACAATTTGGATACTTTTTTTTCTTTTGTATGGTGTTCACAATGTGATGATATATTAAGAGATAAAAGGAAATCAGATACTGAGATGTCTCAGGGCATTCAAGCTTTCAGTGACGACTATGAAGTTATGGTTTCTGAAACGTAAAGATCTTAAATATCAATGTATAATCTTAGCATGTGTTATCAGAATATATTCTTATAGACCTACACTTATTACTCTGTATGCTCATAAATACTTATGTAACCTTTATATAACCGTAATATTGGATTTAATGTGTAAATTCTGTATTTCAAGGAATTTTATTATCTAAACTATTCAATACTAACAGGAGGACGTTTTCAGGGATGTTTTTGGTGGAATGACTTCCTTTCACTTCCCTTATGATGTGTTTCAGAAGGTTATCTTGGATTTACTTTTATGTCAGACGTACTATATAACTCATTTATAATAGACATAGCTATGTCTCATTTATAATTCACACATCAATAGTTAGGGAAATTTCCATCTCCCATGAAAATGTGTTCACCTTATTGCAGAAAGCCAAAAGTTTGCTTTGTAATAAAACTGTTCACTCAGCTTATGATATCACTCTGCATTAGACCAGACTTTATCCTTTCCATGCATTGATCGCTCAGTAAACTATATACATAATTATCAAGCAAGAACTTGAGTCTCTCATATTTATTTGGAGGACCAGAATTTCAGGAATATATATCATAATATTTTGTACTTATTATTATTTTTTATTATTATTTTTGCTTATTTTTTACTTGATGAATGGGAAAAGTTTTTGGGAATTTTTTATATTGTTTAGTTTTTTAAAACATGTTTTACTTGTTTTTCACCCCTGGAGACTTAAACATCGCTTGATCACAGATGACACCTACTATGTATCGAGTGTGCTCAGCTCGTGTGTATGTTCTATACTTCCTTAAAGGGGTTTTGCCACGAAGTAAAATTGACGTGGGAAGCTTGCAAATTAAATAATAAACATCTTCACCATTCATCCTTATTAAAAATTCTGGACCGTTTTTGCTTTAGCTGCCCTTTTAATGATCTATTGTTTACAGCTCATCTCCAGGGGATACGACCAGGGCTGCGAGCTCCTCAGTCCTGGTCGCACATGCCCAGACATAACCTCTCCTCTCAGACAGCTACTGAGTGTTCAACCCCCAGGTGTTGTCATTCTACTCCTGTCCCCTATACTCCTTATCAATAAGTCAAACAGTGCAAATAAATTAAAAAAAAAAAAAAAACTCAATGAGCTATGTGTATTGATAAAGAAAAAAAAAATCCACGGGTTTGGTTCCTGCAGGGATTTAAACCTAGGACCCTTGTGACGGGAGGTAAAAAGCATTACCTCTAGGCTACAGTGTAGCTACTTGTACCTCTGTAAATAAACAGACCTTTCTTTGATTAGAGAGAGAAAAGGCATGGTGATGTCATCCTGCTGGGTCACATGATCTGCAATTCAAACAAATCACACACGCCCCCTTTTGAGCACACAGAGCTGATGAGCTGGATGCAGGAACTATGAAATGAGATCATGGCAAAACCCCTTTAATGCATCCATGACACATGTGCAGGTAACTATAGCACTAACAGCAGCAGTAGCTGCAATGGGGCCTAAAGCTTTAGGGGGGCCACTTAAGTGTAAGAACATTGTACCATTTTGTAGATAAAGAAAATTTTCTGCTACCTATCACTACTATGTGGACTCTCTGATATGTAGCACTATATTTATAGCTTTAATTATTGCTACCTATACGGCTTCTTCAGTTTCCTGTCATTAGGTGTTGGAGCCCTGTCTCATTTTGCCATGGGGCCGATGAATGCTAGTTACGACCCTAACATTATACGTTGTGAGTTAAAGGGTTAAAGTCTGAACAATGAGCTGTGGTACTCACCTCAACCTGTTCCAGTGTAGGAAACTGGTGAGAGGCCAGGACTCCAACTGATACCCAAGTCCAGGTGCTGGGCAAATAGATGTCTACTCGGCTAGTCCTACTCCCACAATATCTACTTTTGCTTCAGTTCTTCTAGTCTGGGTAGTGGCCCCTCTCTTCTGGCTGTACACTAGCATCAGGTTGAAAACGGCAGGTGGTGTCCAAGGACAAAGTTTGTCCTGGTTGCTTATTTAAAGGATGAACTTCCATGAAGTCCTTGCTTGGTGAGTAAGATACAGTATATTTTCCCTAGATCCTCTCTGAGTGTTTTACTAATATGTTTGACTTCTAAATCTGATTCTTGCTTAGCCTTGTTAATACTTATCTGGCATTCTCCAAGTTTATTCTCAGGCCTGTCCCGTTCTCAATGATCTCCTGGTGATGATCCTCAGCACCATTCCTGACTATGTCATTGCTCCATCACTAATATCACTGCTAATTTATGACTGTGGGGAGCATGAACTGCAATTTTTCCTGCAGCAAAACCATACCATCTTACCGGGGTTAAGGGTGAATAAAAAGGATATTCCAGAGATTCCACCTTCTAGAATATTATTGTAACAATATCACCAAGCCATGGAATCCTAAACTGCTGCATTTACCTCTTGCTTTATTTATGTTTCTAAACTGGCCAAATGTTACCCAGCAAGGCTCCTGCCAGCAAACAATCATAAAGGCATTGCAGAGAATCTCAAGTAATTTGGATGCCCTGCGACCACCTTACTCTATTCTATTTCTAGCTCATGCAATCCAGCAAACTTACACGTAGCCACCAAAACTGAATCTTCATTCTCTGGTTTAATCCCCAATCCTCCAAAACCTTTTCTGTACAATAAGGATCCTAAGGCCACTTCTGTTATGACCATGCCAAGGTGCCTTATAAAATGTAATTCCTCTTTGAAGAAGCCTTATTTTGTCATCATATCTATGGGATGGAGGAGATACGATTGTTTCATTCCTGACTACCTTCCTGGGAATCGGTCGCCATTTCAGTTTTTTATTTTTTTACAAAAGTTTAAAATATTCAATAAATTTCGTTCCACTTCACAATTGTGTCCCACTTGTTGTTGATTCTTCCCCCAAAAAATAAAATTGTATATCTCTATGTTTGAAGCCTGAAATGTGGCAAAAGGCTGAAAAGTTCAAGGCGGCCGAATACTTTCGCAAGGCACTGTATATGATTGTGGGTAAAGCATTCTTGCATGCACTGCTTTAACAGCATTTAGAGAGATGCTTTACAGCAGCTTCATGCACATAGGAGCCTTAAGACTGACTCAGTCCCATTGACTTCTTTAGGAGAGTTTTCTAGACATGCTCTGTGACCTGGGAAGAAGTAAATGTGCAGGAAGGGGGAGAGGGCGAACTCTGACTAACTCCTATTGTGACTGTTGGATCCTGTGTTATCTATACACATTGGTGTCACCTTTCAGTGTAACCCTGCTTTTACTGATAATGAGGAGACTATAGAAAATATTTCTCTGCAGAACAGGAAGTGTCAACTATTATTAGGCCTAGTGGTCAAAGTGAAAGCTGCAGGACTTAAGAATTTATAAAAAATATTGAAGTGATATGGAAAATTTAAAAATACATAACTAAAAATTCTTTAAAAAATGTGTTTAAGATAAAAACAGGAGTTTAACAATAAGTAATTTTTTGATGACACATTCCCTTTAAAGGGGTTTTCTCATTACAGGCTTTTGCAGGCACCTGAACAGTTTCTCTGGCTTAGATTTACAAATCCAGGGGTGGGTCTCTCCTCCCAGTATATGTGTCTTCACTCACTGAGGAGTGGTGACCTCATCACACTCCCTCCCTTTTCCTGCTCCATGCCGAGTCCTCTTTATTCTGTGTGAGCAGTGTCAGAGTGGATGTCACAGCTCTCTAGACCTCCTGCACGAGTCAGTTCTCATGCCTGGAGAGTTGTCACCTCCCACCCAGGCTCCACAAGCAATCCTTGTAACCAGAACACCTGCATTGCTGTAAACAGTTATAATACAGCTCCCTAATGTTACAGAAAGTGAAATCTTGTCATGGTGTCTGGCAGTACAGGGCTGTGTTGATCAAACCCACATCTCTTTCTTTCTTCTAATTGCAATTTGCGATCAGCGCTGCCATGTACGGCTACAGATAATGACAAGTTTTCCACCCATGTCATTTTCTTCCTGCTCTAATTATATTCCAATGATCCCCCTTTGTCCCTACTACACCACCCCCCTGTAGCCACTACAATTTCACACACGAAACAAACTTTACATACAAAATTTTGGCCGCATTGTCTCTCTATGGATATTAAAAGTCAATATATCTGGTACCTGTCAGTGAATAGCCCATACAAATAAAAGTGACTTCAGAATATCACCCATATTACCACATATCAACACCACATACAGTACATAGTAAAATTCAATATACCTGCTACCTATCAGTGAATAGCCCCACACAAAAAAGTGACTACACAATATTATCATGCCACTACATAGTGACAGAGTAATACTAGCATGCCATAACCACATTGCACCACATGCATTTTAAATATCTAGATACCTACTACCTGTCTGTGAATAGCCCCTACAAACCAATATTACCACCATGTCATAATATCTCTCTCTCCCACCCCAGGCTGCAGAAATAGCTCTAGGCACACACAAGGTAACATCAAATGATTTAAAATACAAACCAATTGCAAAATTGCTTTTTTTTTACTGTTTCCATCATTAGAGATATGATGTTTGTAGTGAGAAAACCCCTTTAACTTTAAAAAGTTTTTGAGAAATACCCTCTAATCAGTGGCTTCGCTAGGTAGTGACCCAAGTGTATGCCTTTGTTTAGGGCAAAAAAGGGCAGTTTTGCTTCAACTGTCCATTGTGTACTGTAAATCTGGAAAAGGCCAAGTCCAAGCTGAGTACAGGGGAGTTTGAGCTTAACTGCTTCTTTCCCTTCATAATATATCACTGGTTCCTGTCACTTTAAATTGTAATTTCTTCTGGACCCTGTGGAGAACTTTCCTTTTTCCAGGTTGTCCCTGGAACGCTGTTACTATAAGTGGTACCTGCTTTAATGACTCAGCATGACCATGATCTGCGGAGAAAATGGTCACTGCATAGAGGTTTGCCTGATGTTAGCAAAGCTGGACCTGCAGTGATCAGATGATTACCAGGCAGGCCACAATGGGATTCTTTCTAAATATTGCTTAAATTTTGTCAACAAATGCATCTGAACCTTCCGCCAAAGAGCAATACTTAGATAGGGTAGATATTCAAAATGGCAAGTATCTATGGGATTTAGATGTTAAAAGAATAAGTTGAACATATGTTATAGTAGTGTTATTATAGACAAATAAATATAGATAGATAAAATACATTGTATATCTCTTTTGAAAAATTTACAAAACAAGTATTCGAAATCCAAAATATCTCTTAAAATCTGAGGTCAGTATACTAATAATATCCCACAAAGCATTTTCTGCTTTAGTTGTTAGTCCTGAAAACGTCCTTTATTTAAGACCGTGCATTTCTCATTTTACTTGAATAGGATCATACTAAACCTATTAGTCAGTAAGTGTTTTACAATGCCTTCTATGATATTGACAAGACGTTCTAATTTAGGATGTATGGATGACTAAACTGCAGTTATTAAAAGGAGCAAAGCGTAGAATAATTACTACAGAGCCAGAGGGCATCCCCCTTTTAAGTAGCCTAAAAAAAAAGGGAAAACACTAGGGTAGATTTACTATGTTATATAAATCTACCCCCAGGACACCTGAAGTACCAGGCTTTTTATTGGCCTCCAGGGACCTTCCAAAGGCCTGACCTGAAATGCGGGAACCACCTCCCACCCAACGCTATGACCATCCCAGGAAAAGCCAGCCCATAATGACCGCATAGCAGCCATGCTAGATACATGTGTTAGCAACGTACGGCTACTGACACCAAATAGCTGGCTTCCCCCACTGAGTCCAATATATATATATATATATATATATATATATATATATATATATATATATATATATATATATATATATATATTATATATATATTAAATCTGGTGTTATCGCCCTCATACTGGTCACTGGAAGTTCATGGCACCTCATGAGAATCTGAAAAAAGAAATGTTACTCAATATAAAGATGGCCTAGGCTATAAGAAAATTGTCAACACCCTGAAACTGAGCTGCAGCAAAGTGACCAAGACCATACAGCAGTTTAAGAAGACAGGTTCCACTTAGAACAGGCCTTGCCATGATCACTCAAAAAAGTTGAGTGCACGTGCTCGCCGTCATATCCAGAGATTGTCGTTTCAAAATAGACGTATAAGTGCTGCCAGCATTGTTAAAGGGGTGGGGAGTCAGCCTGTCAGTGCTCAGATCATATGCCGCAAACTGTATCAAATTGGTCTGCATGACTGTCATCTCAGAAGGAAGCCTATTCTAAAGATGATGCACAAGAAACCCATAAACAGTTTGCTGAAGACGAGCAAACTAAGGACATGGATTTCTGGAACCACGTCCTGTGTCTGATGAGACCAAGATAAACTTATTTGGTTAAGATGGTGTCAAGCGTGTGAGGTGACAACCAGGTGAGTACAAAGACAGTGTGTCTTGCCTACAGTCAAGTATGATGGTGGGAGTGTCTTGGTTTGAGTGCTGCATGAGTGCTGCTGGCTGTGGGGCGCTACAGTTTATGAATACCAATATGTACTGTGACTTACTGAAGCAGAGCATGAGTCGCTCCCTCCGGAAACTGTGCCGCAGGGCAGTAAAACACACCTCAAAGATGACCAGTGCCTTAATAAAGAAAATGACAGTAAAGGTGCTGGATTGGCCAAGCATGGCCAGCCCTTAACCTTATTGAGCATCTGTGGGGCACCCTCCAACAGAAGATTTTGGAGCGCAAGGTCTCTAACATCCACCAGCTATGTGACGTCGTCACGGAGGAGTGGAAGAGGATTCTAGTGGCTGCAACCTGTGAAGCTCTGGTGAACTCCATGCCCAAGAAAGTTAATGCAGTGCTGGAAAATAATGGTGGCAGCACAAAATATTGAAACTTTGGGCACAATTTGTCCATTTTCACTTAGGGGTGTACTCACTTTCGTTGCCAGTGGTTTAGACATTGATACCTGTGTGTTGAGCTATTTTGAGGGCACACCAAATTTACACTGTTATACAAGCTGTACACTGACTACTTTACATTGTATCAAAGTGTTATATCTCCGGTGTTGTCCCATGAAAATATATAATACAATACTTACAAATGGGAGGGGTGTATTCACTTTTGTTAGATACTGTATGTATTTTTTCAATCATACTAACTATTTAACTTTTACTTATTTTATGTCAGCTTTTATTTTGCCAATTAATGTCTGATTTCAAATATATTGCAAGCCCCTGCTTCTGCTGTGGAGGGATGTCCAGGAAAAAAAAATGTAAATAATATCTTCCCCCAAAGGCAGGAACTCTTGTAATGTACTTTTCATTATGTATTTTGTGGTCTTCCTGAATTTCTACATCAGTTGTTTGATGACCCAAAGCTCAGTAGTTCTGTCTCAACACACAAGAGACAGCTCTGTGACAACTTCAGGAGATCAGGTGACCAAAGGGGTTTGGTGTTTTTTTAGGACATCCTCTCAAGTTATACTCATTTGGTCCCTTCAAGGGAGAAAACAGTGAGCGGATACTGACACCAACAGAAAGTAGTCAAGAAGTGTTAAAACACATAGTTAATGTAGTACAAGAAATGTATGCCAATTTGGCACAAATGGCCTAGAATTCTAGTGCATTTGGAATAGTAAATCTGAGACACTGTGTCAGAGAATAAAACAGTTGATTCATTCGAAGGCTTAGTAGTCCACTTCTGTTGTGTAACCTCTCAATTTGTTGCGCTGTATGTGAGAAAACAATTTCTTGTGTCATTTAAAAGGGGTAGTTCAAGATGTACTGTAGCCTACTAATTTCAATGGTAATAAGCTGCAATGTCAGGCATGGATTATGGACAAAAGTGTTAATTCTCTTCTGGGAAAACATCCTGTACAACTAAACTGTGAGACAATTAATACCATAAGACTGTGTATTATATTAGCTAGTAGATTTAGAACATATTGTAGGTCTCTAGAAATGCAGCACACCCCATAACTAATGCTTTTGTCACATTTGTATCATACAATCTACCCATTTTTTTTAAGTTCATGAAATAGAAAACACATGAAATAGAAAACACATGACACATGATCATTTGCTAAAACTGGGAAAAAAAGATGTTACAATTGTGATAATGCTTTTTTATTTCTGATTTGGTAGCTGTGCATACTTATATAGTTTGTGTTAGGGAGGTGGATCCACAGGATTGACCGCGAGAGTTGGTAATAACCACATCAGGTTGCAGCGTCTAAAGAGCTCCTCTGGTCCAGTGGCGTAGCTACAGGGGTCGCAGCGGTCGCAGTTGCGATCGGGCCCCTGATCGCCACCCGCTGCATCGCTAGCTCACATAGAGCCAGTGATGCAGCGATCGCCGCCTGCGCGTTATACACTGATGCCGGCCGCTTAGCTCAGTGAAGGCAGCGGCGCGATGCAATGACGTCATCGCATGGCTGCCTCCTTTGCTGCACAGCCGTTATACGCTGTGCGGCCGAGGAGCTGCCGGCAGAGCGTCCCGGCGCTGGTGACATGATGTCACGTCGGCAGAAGAGGAAGACGCTCGACCGGGAAGCAGGAAAGGTAAGTATTTGTGTTGTTATTTTTAATTTCTGTTATCTGCCTATGGGGACCTATAAAGTTCTATAAACTTGCCTATGGGGACCTATAAATTTCTATATATCTGCCTATGGGGACCCATAAAGTTCTAAATATCTGCCTATGGGGACCTATAAAGTTTTATACACCTGCCTATGTTGACCTATAAATTTCTATATATCTGCCTATGGGGAGCTATACATTGCTATATATCTGCCTATAGGGACCTATACCTATCTATATACCTGCCTATGGGGACCTATACCTATCTATATACCTGCCTATGGGGACCTATAACTATCTATATACCTGCCTGTGGGGCCTATATCTGTCTATATACCTTCTTGAGGGGACATATATCTATATGCTTGCCTGTGGGGGACCTATATCTGTATATAAACCTGTTTGTGGGGACCTATACCTATTTATATACCTGCCTGCCTGAGGGGACCTATACCTATCTATATACCTGCCTGATTGATGGGACCTATATCTATATATCTGCCTGAGGTAAAATATATGTATATCTATATACCTGCCTGACTGAGGGGAACTGTATATACCTGCCTGACTGTGGGGACATATCTATATACCTGTCTTACTCAGGACACAGAGTAAGTTTCCACAAAAATAAACCCCAAATACGATTTTTCTCCGTTTACCCAATGTTTTTTTTTTTATTATTAATCCGGCCCTATAAAACCATTCCACTTTCACTTGTGGCCCCGTGGGGTAATTAATTGCCCAGCCCTGGTTTGGAGTCTAAAGTGGGTGTGGTAAATTCTGCAGGGACCAATTGTGGATGACAGAAGACGTCACGAGGGAGTGGACTGGATGAAGAAAGAAAAAAGAGAACGACCTGTGAGTCACTAAATGTAACTGTCCTGTAATCACTTATGTCTCAGAGCCTGTGTACACTGGTGACTACCACTATATGGTCACTGTATGGCCGTAATAGTGGTTTTTGTGTAATGGTTTTATTCAGTCTCCTTATGGTGATGATATGTTGTCATGCTGTAGCGGTATTATTTGGTCCTTACATATTGTTGTTATTGGTAATATTGGTCTTGCTATATTGATTGGGTCAGTTATAGTATGATGGTATTAGTCACTGTATGGTAGTAGTACATGGGGTATTATTTGTTCTTTGTGTATTGTTGTTATTGGTATTATTGGTCTTGATATACTGGTTTGGTCAGTAACATTATGGTGATATTAGTCACTGTATAGTGGTGATAGTGTGGCCCTTGTACTGACCTGTAGAATACAGGTAAATGTTAATTGAACTGTTCAGCATAAACTCCACAAAAAACTAAACCCATAAAACAAAAGTTACAATTGCATTTTTTTCCTGTTCACCCCAGAACATTTTTTTTATTTTGTGAGGGGGGAGTAAGGGCAAGAGGGAACAGATGCTTTGGCTCTAAAACTTGTTTTCCTTTGGCCCCATTTGAAATTAATTATTTTCTACTGGACTGTTCCTTTAAATAGAAATAATTTTCTGCAGCATCTTACACCACAGATATCCACCACATCAAGTAGGGAACATGTTATTGAAAAGTATTGGTCCACAGACGGTGTCTGGCGGTAGGCGGCCCCGAGCTGAGGTTTTGCACCCGGGCCCCTGAGTCTCTAGCCATGCCCCTGCTCTGGTCTTCACCCTAAACACCCACAAGGGGGCTTGATCTTTGTCGGAGTAAATTTGGGAGAGTTGACGGGGCCGTCTAACTCCTAGGTATTTAAGATTCGCTGTTTGCCATTTCATCTGATATGTGGAAGTCCATAATGGTGTCGGTGGGCCTTTCAATATTAAACCTTCGCTTTTGTCAATATTTATTGTATAGCCTGAAAGTTTCCCTATCTCTTGAATATTATGAAGGAGGGCCGCTAAGTGTTGTTTAGGATTTGAGATTAGAAGGAGCGAATCATCAGCGTAGGCTGATATTCTGATTTTGTTTCCATCCTTGGTAATACCCGGGAATAGAGGGGATTGGGAGATGTGGTACAGCAAAGGTTCTAAGGATAAATTAAATAAAATAGGGGATAGGGGACAGACCTGCTTTGTACCTCTGAACAAATCTATAATTTGGGGTGTTTGACGTTGACTGAAATGGAAGTTGTAGAATTTAGATGTAAGAGACCTAAAAAATGTATAAATAGTTGACCGAATCCACGTTTTATCAGAGTGGCGTCAAGAAATGGCCACACAACTTTGTCAAAGGCTTTTTCAGCATCAAGACTAAGTAGCATTGACACCGGATGATTTGGGTCTTGTGCCGCTAAGATGGCCGCTGACGCCACCCTGATATTTCTTGTGGAGTGCCTGTTGGCAACAAATCCAGACTGGAAAGGATGTATAATAGGGGGAAGAATTAGTTGGAGCCTGTTGGCAATGATTTTTGCCATAAGTTTATAATCATTATTTAGCAAAGAGATGGGCCTATACAAAGATAAAGAATAGGATCCTTTAATGGTTTCAGGAGGAGTATGGTCTTGGAGTAAAAAAACGAGTCCAGCACATTTTCATGTAGGTAAATATCATTATATAATTTAGTTAGGTGGGGGGAGATGTCCGAAAATAGAATTTTGAAAAATTCGGCCAAGAATCCATCCTGGCCTGGAGTTTTGCCCGTTGCTGTTGAGGAAATAGCCGCGCGCACCTCCTCCACCGTGATTTCGCCCTCTGAGAAGACCAGGAAGCTATCCATTTTTTGTTTGTTGTACAGAGTCGCCCTATATAACGTTTCAAAATAGGAGACAAACGGCTGCTCGATTTTCTCGGGGTCCCTGAGGATCGCTCCAGTATCTGGGCATCTAACTGCCGATATCGGAGGTTTTGGTTTCCAAGGTCTTGTCAGATTGGCCAGCAATTTGCCTTGGCGGTTGACCCATCTGTATAAATGATGTTGCACGGCTTTAGTCTGCCATGACCTTGGAGAAAGGTATTAAGGAGTTCTTGGGCTTCTTTAAATTTCTGTTTGGTGGCATTAGACGGTAAACGCGCATATTCCTTTTGTATTTTATTGAGGTTAAAGTAAAGTTCTTTAAAGCATTTGTTCGCCGTTTCCCTTTGCATGCTTACGTAATTGATAATATAGCTGCGTAATACTGCTTTCGCGGTTAGCCATAGGAGGGCGTGGTCATCAGTGTGCGCTGACAAGAAATTGTATTGTATTGCTGCCAGTGTATTGACAAGAAATTTTTTAAATCATCCGATTTATATAGGTGCTTTGGGAAGGACCACGTTCTAGGCCGGTGAATAGATATTGCACTTTTGAGCACCAATTGAATTGGGGTGTGGTCTGAAATTATGATAGGTGAGATTTTTGTGTGTAATATTTCAAAGTATAGAGAGGTGGATATTAGTGCAAAATCAATCCGCGAAAATGTTTCGTGGACTGAGGAGTAGAAAGTGTATGATCGTTCCGTGGGATTCATAGTTCTCCAATGGTCGTAAACCCCAAGCTCTTCTGCAAACTGATAGAATGCATGGTTTGGTGGCAATGGCGTCTCCTTATATGGGCTATTTGACCTGTCTATACTTGGGTTGGGAGCCAAATTAAAGTCCCTTAAAATGATCAAATTGGGATGTTCTCTCTGAAGTAAAAAAGTCAGGAGATCAGAGAAAATTCCCCATTCGGGGCATTAGGTGCATATAAATTTAGGAGTGTGTAGATTTTGTTAGCAATAGAGACTCGTAAATAAATAAACCTTCCTTCTCCTTCGAGGTATTGGTCCTGTACAGTACCTCCTGAACCAGACCCATTCGGAAGTAAATGGCTACACCTCGAGCCTTAGATTTATAGTTTGCCAACACAGGAGGATACAACCAGTGTGCCCTCAGAGGTATATAGTTGTCTGACCTCCAGTGAGTTTCTTGTAAGCAGATGATATCTGCTTTTAAGCGGTTCAGATAAAGAAGCGTTTTTCTTCTTTTTTCTGTTGTGTTGAGACCTGCTATATTCCAAGACACTATATTAAAGGGGTTGTCTCACTACAAGGATTGCTTTTTATGTTAAAGATCTTACAAAAACAAGTCACTTTGCAATATGTGTTCATTAACAGTGTCCTACCTATTCTGAGATATCCCCTCTTGTATGTGCTGCATCAGCTCCTCAAGTCGCTATAGCTACAGACCTGTTTGATCCTTCCTGATAGGCTGCCAGCACTGGTTGCTATAGCTACAGACCTGGCTTCTACTGCAGCCTAGTGGAAGCCAGTAAACACGCCCCTGAATTCAAAGTGAAACCGAGAAAACAGGACTGAGGTAAGATGAATCAATGTAGTGAGACAACCCCTTTAAGTGTGGAGGTGCCGAACTCATTCATTATTGTCGAGTCTGAGGTACTCCTCCCGTGTCCCTATGTGGGGGAAGACAAGAAGAGTGTAATTCCGTAGGATGATGGGCGACGGCGTCCCAGTGAGCCCCCCTACCATCAGTATAGTACGGGGGAGGGTGGCGAGCAACAGTCGACCCAACGGAGCTAACCAGGTCAGGTGTAAACCCAAAACCAAAGAAGAACAAAAACAGTAACAGTAGGCTTAGCGCCTTCCAAGGATGTACTATTGTCAACATGACAAAAACAAGTACTGCCAAAAGGGGTATCCCATGTGATCTGAGACACACGCTAAGTAACAAAGTGAAAATTACGGCTCAACGTTAAAGAGTCACAGTTTAAAGGAAGCGACCCATTCAGATCCAAAGGCTCTATGTATTGAATTCCAACTAGCGTGTCTAATGGAGCCAGGGCCGTTCGCAGGGGCGGCGATGCGGGCGATCGCCCGGGGTGCTGAGGCTCCACTCACCCGAGGGGGGCGCCGCGGCCGCCTGCCTCGCCCGCCCGGAGGATAGCCCCTGGCTCTGCGCGGCCGTTTTATAACAGCCGCGCAGAGTCACTCAGCAGCTGCACGCACTCGCTGTGCAGCTGCTGGTACAGCACAGCTTTCACCACGCCCCCTGCAACGCTGGGATCTCTTCTGCCGGCAGCTCTGCCGCCGAGTAGATCCCTGGGAGCTGCGTGACAGCGTAAGCGGCGTGATGACATCACGCCACTTACACTGCTCAGCAGCTCCCGGAGCTGGACGCGGGGACCGTGGTCGGGTGAGTAATTTTTTTTTATTTTATAATTAGCTACAGGGGGCATCTACTAGCTACAGGGGGCATATACTGGCTACAGGGGGCATCTACTGGCTACAGGGAGTATCTACTGGCTACAGAGGGGCATCTACTGGCTACAGTGACATCTACTGGCTACAGAGGGGCATCTACTGGCTACAGGGGGCATGTACTGGTTACAAGGGGGGTATCTACTGGCTACAGGGGGGCATGTACTGGAAAAAGAGGGCATGTACTGGCTACAAGGCGGCATGTACTGGCTACAAGGGGGTATGTACTGGCTACAGGGGGCATGTACTGGCTACAGGGGGCATGTACTGGCTACAGGGGGGCATGTACTGGCTACAGGGGGGCATGTACTGGCTACAGGGGGGCATGTACTGGCTACGGGGGGCATGTACTGGCTACAGGGGGGCATGTACTGGCTACATGGGGGCATCTACTGGCTACAAGGGGGCATCTACTGGCTACAGGGGGGCATGTACTGGCTACAGGGGGGCATTTACTGGCTCCAAGGGGCATCTACTGGCTACTGGGGGGCATCTACTGGCTACAGGGGGCATCTACTGGCTACAGGGGTCATCACCTGGCTAGAGAGGGGCATCTACTGGCTACAGGGGGGCATCTACCGGCTTCAGGGGGAGCATCTACTGCCTACAAGGGGGCATCCACTGGCTACAAGGGGCATCTACTGGCTACAAAGGGGCATCACTTGGCTACATGGGCATCTAGTGCTGATAAAGTGAGGAGTCTAAGATGTTTGTTTTATACATTTTACCGTGAAGAGTTGTGGCCGGGAAAAGATGTCATGGCATTTGGGACAGATGGAGAAGAAGAAGAGAAAGAGACCAACTCTTCAGAGACGTCTCCCGTAAGTCACTAGATATAATTTTACTGTAATCATTTATATGTCTGCAGAGCCTGTGTACAGCTGGTATCCAACACTGTATGGTCACTGTATGCCGGTAAATTTATTTTAGTATAATGCCTTTGTGCCATGGGGTGGGCGGGGGCGTTGCGCCCCCCGGGGCCCTCCCCCCCGCCACCCCCCGGTCCGGGAAACCCAGCCATTTACCCGCCTCGCTCCGTGTACGTGCCCCCGCCGCCCCCGGCCCCCCGCGCCCCCGACGGCTGGGGCCGGGAATTAAAGGTAATGGGTAATTGGGGCAAAGGCCCGGGGCGGCCCTATTTAAGTTAAACCCCCCCGCACTCCTGCCAGTTGTTGGGGCGTTTAGCCTATTTTGATGTTGGAAAGTCCCGTTGATTTACCGGTACCAGTCCTTTTGCTACGTTTCCGCCTTGCCCCGTTTTCCCCCCGCCCTGACCGCTGCCGTCTCTGACCCCGAACCCGCCCCGCCCTGACCTCCGCCTGTCCCCATATGCCCCTTTTGGGTTCCAATTCTGTACCACGCAGTACCCCGCCCGCCATCGCAAGCAAGTCCGTCAGGGGGAGAACCTGGTAGCCCACGCCGCGCAATCCAAACCCCCCTTTGCGGCGGGCCTAGTGAAAAACCGGGGGCTACTTAGACCCGCTCCCTAGCGTGGCTTTTAAATATATCGCTTTCGGGGCCAACGAATCCATCGAAATCTTACATACAAGCTGGCCTAGATTCCGCCGGGGTCCTTGCTCGAATCCGGGATTTTACGAGGGGCCGCGCACGCAGAGCCACGATTGCCCACTCAGGGCCATGAGCAAAAACTTTGCGGCCGTTCCTCGCCTGCGCGCCCCGCCATGCCAGCACCGCTGCCCCTTTCAGCCGTGGCTCTACCTGCCCCAGTACCGGGCCCCTTCCTCTGCATCTCCCCGTTTTCCTACCGTTATGAGGAGACATACAAAGTGCGGGGGGTTTCATCAGTCAACCAATCCACATTGAGATTTTGGGGGCATCAATTCCCTCCGAGCGGGCTAAGGGGGCCCTTATAATTAGCCTCCAAACGGGCGAATTCGGCCCGGGGGCCCTCCGCAATGGGACCGAAGAGACCCCTGACAGCAAATCCCCAAGTTTTCCTTCGGGGGGTTTCGCACCTCTTCGGGGAAACCTGGCGCCCTCCTCCGCGTGCACCTTGCTCCGCTCCGTCGGGCGACTCTATGGGGGTCATTACTCTGTGCAATTCCGCCCCCTAGCCTCTGAACTTACTGGAAAAATGGGCCGGGTGGAAACCCTTCTGGCAAGGTCTTTTTGGGGGGGGGGCCTTTAAGGGAAGCTCGCGGGTGGGGATTCCCATCCTCTCTGGACAACTAAAACGTTGTCCACCCTTTGACATACGGTTCGCGAGAGATACAAAGATTCCCCCCCAAAAGGGGTATCCCCGACCAGCCGTTACTCGTCGGGCTCCCTTTTTTCAACGCCTCCCATTTCCCTCCCCAAATTTTTCCTGAGACAACCCAGCAGGTCGAGAAGCCCACCTGCCCGGGAAAAACGTTTGGGTTTCCCTAAAGGCAGCTATGTTTCACTGTGACGGATCTGGCCACTTCATGGCGACTGCCCGGTACGCCCCGCACCAGGGCTTTAGGAGGGGAAAAACCCTAGGTGTCTTTGCGGCCTCTCCCCCTCGACCACCCCCCCGACTCTTGGAAATTCGCCCGACAGACCTTCCAAGCCACCCCCTTTCCTTGTTTGGGGGGGCCCCGGGGGAAATTTTCATCATCAAGCTCTGGTGCCCAAGTTTCTTTGTCCCGGTGACCCCTCTGCAAAAAACCTATGTTCGTCCCCCTTCAGGGGGGAATGTCTCAAGGATCTATTCGGTTCTGCACGCGCCTCTCCCCTTTGCAAATAGGCACTCAAACAAAGAGACTTAAGTATCGTTTCCTCACCCTTTTCTTTTCCCTCCTGGGCCTTCCCGGGGTTGCAAAGCAGCCCCCCACTCGGGAGGGAACATGGCGAATTGTCCTTTGGGGGGCCCGCGTGCCACTCGCGATGCCTCTCTCCATCCATCCCTCCACGTGCGCCCTATAAACCCTAGAATCTTGCCGGTCTGCCCCACCCTTACAGGATTTTGCCGACATCTTTTCCGAAAGACAGGCCAAAACCCTTTTTCCTCCCCCCGGCCATCGACTGTCCAAAAGACCTGCAACCCCACAAACTCCCCCAAGGCAATCTCCCCTTTTTTTCTGCCCCAGAAACCAAGGCAATGTCGAGTTATTCAGAAAATTTCCTGAAAAGGGCTTTAAACTAAGCCCCTCTTCACCGGGGGGGGCTGTTTCTTTTTTGTCGAAAAAAAGGAGGAACTCTCCGGTCTGTATGATTCCCGGGGGACTTAATAAAAACACCATAAAAATCGATCCCCCCCGCCCTGTTTCCGACGTTTGATCCCCTCGGGGGTGCAAACATTTTTTCTAATTTTGGATTTTGGGGGCCTACAACTTTTTTCGAATCTGGAAGGCGACGATGGAAGAGGGCCTTTTAATCCTTGACGGCCACTTTAAAATCTGCATCCCATTTGGTTTTCGCAACGCCCGGGGGTTTTCCCAGAATTTCGTCAACGGTTTTTCCCGCGACCTTCCTAGTCTGCGTCTTGTCTATCTGAGACATTTTAATTTTTTCCTATCTAAGACTCACCGCCACCACTCCGCCGGGTGCTCAGACCCTCCGCCCCACCACTTTAATGCCAAACTAAAAAATGCCTCTTTGAACGCAGCTCGCTGCCCTTCTTAGGGTACACGTTTGAAAAAAGGCCCTCCAATGGCCCCCTCCAAGTTTCAGGGGTTTGCAGGGGGCCACGACCGTGGGCCCCCGGTCCATCCAGCCTTCTTGGGGTTTCAAAAAAAATTATTTAGGCAGTTCATTCCCCACTTCTCCACACTGGTGGGCCCCCCTGGGAGCCCTCACCAAAAAAATTAACCCCCCAAAACCTGGCCTCCCCAAGCTAGGGAAACCTTTAATCGTCTTAAAAAAGTTTCGCTTCTGCTCCCCTTCTGTCTCCCCGAACCCCCAGGGCCATTTTCCTAGAATGGTGCCCTCAGTAGGTGCCGGTGCTGTGCTTCTTCAAAAGTCCTCCTCTGGGAGATTGCGTACTTGTGGCTTCTTTTCCAAGACCTTCACTCCTGCCGAACGAAGTCTACACAATTGGTGATCGTGAACTTTGGCCATAAAGTTTCCCCAGACGAATGGCGACACTGCGGAGGGGGGTCGCCCTCCTGGAGATTTTTCACTATCACAAAAATCTCATGTTCTTCAATTGCTCACGTTTGAATCCTCGGCAAGCCGTGGGCGCTCTTCTTCGTCCCCTTTTTAAATTCCTCCTTTACTTTCGGCCTGCCGAAAAGAACGTCAGGCGACGCCCTCCTAGATCCCGGACCTTTGGGGTTTTACCGCCCCTGCAGCACATTAAATTTCCCCCAAAGGTTTCCCCACGGCGGCTCCCTGCGGGCCTCAAACCTTAAGTGGGGACATTCCCCTCCACCGGGCCACCGGGGTCCCCAATCTTTACAATTTATCTCACGCTACTTTGGGGGCCCACTTTGAGGAATTAGGGACTTTTTTTAGACTGAACCCCCCTGTGCCCTAAAAAAGTTCCCCGTTCAGCCCCCGGGTCTCTCCGCCTCTCCAGTGCAGAAAAACCCTGGTCCCAATTGCCATGGATTTTGTTCTGACCCTTCCCGGCCTCCCCTTTGGAAACACGGTCATCTGGGTGGTTAACGGAAGATTTTCAAAATGGCTCTTTTGTTCCCCCGGGCCCGATTACCCTCTGCCCCCCAGGGCTCAAAACTTTTTCCAAAAATTTTTTCGGGGTAACAGGCTCCCTTTGCTATTTTTTCTGTAGGGGGTCCATTTGTGTCTAAATTTTTGGGGGGTCTGTGTGCCATTGCAGGTTCAGCTGGATTCGTCTGCATATACCCCCAAACCCAAAGGGCGGTAGAAAGGGTCACAAGTTTTGGTACCTATTTATTATTTTGGTTTCCCCCCGTCAGGGTAACTGTCTGATCCCTCCCTTGGGCCCCAATTTTTTCCCATAAATTCCTTTGACTCAGGTCTTGGAGCCCCCCCCTTTTTGTTGTTTTTTGGGCTACACCCTGCCCGATTCCCTTGGTATCTCTCTCACTCCCCCGCCTTTTATGCCCCAATACGGGACATCAAGGCATTTGGGAATCCACGTCGGCCCTTCTATGGGCCTCCGCTCGCACCCAAGGCCCCGGGTGACAGGTACCGGAGACCCCCGCCCCAAATTTAGCTGGGGGGACGGGGTTTTGGTTTGGCCAAGTCATTCGCTTAAGGTTTCCCAAATTTTAATTAGGCCCCAATATTTTTGGGGGCCCTTTTTGGTACTTAGCAGCAAAACCCGGGGGTTCCCCACAAACTCCCCTTGGGCCCCCCACTTGTATCCCAACGCTTTTTCATGTGTCTCTCCTCAAACCATGGTGCGAATCGCTTCTCCCCTGGTCTTCTCGCCTTTTTCCTGTGGCCCAACTGATAACATCTTTGAGGTCAAGGAGGTGCTGGCGGAGAAACAGGGGGGGGGAAGGGTTCTTTTTTAAGATTGGAAAGGGGTTTGGGCTGAGGAGGTTCGTGGGAACCCGGGGAATTGTCCCTACCTCCTCCCCAAGTTCCAAAAAAAGAGGGGAGACCAAGGGGGAGGTACGCCCCCCAGGCCGGGCCCCCCCCCTGCCACCCCCGGTCCGGGCCCGCCACTTACCCGTCCATGCCCGGGTGTCCGGATTTTAAAAAGGCCCTCCCGGTAATTGGGTCAAATTTCCGGGCTGGCCCATTTAAGGTAAGGGCCCCCAGCACTCTCGCCCTTTGTTGGTGTCGTTAGCCTAGTTCTGGTGTTGGGAAAAATTCTGTCTGATTTACCGTGTACCAGTCCTTCCGTACATTCCTGATATTGCTGTTTTTCCGCCTGCCCTGACGCCTACCCTCTCTGACCACGAACCCTGCCCCCTTCCCTGACCGCCTCCTTCCCCGATCCCTTTTGGATTCCGCTTTAAACCCCGCATACCCCCCCCGCCATCGCAACAAGTCACGTCTGGGGGAGCGACCTGGTAGCCCCGCCGCAGCAAGTCCAACCGGGTTGGGCGGCTCTGGTGAAAAACGGGGGCTACTTAAATCCGCCCCCGCGGCTTAACTAAAACGCTTGCGGTGGTCCACAAAAACCACCCAACCCTTAAATTTGCATTCCCAAAGTCAGTTTGTATTATTCGGTCCTGTGTGCTGGTGATATGTGGCTTAGCAGGAATTGGGGACATTAGCCTGATTCGGTTTTGTGTACAATGTTATTTGGTAATGTATGACATTTTTAGTAGTTTTATACGTAGCAAATTGTGGTAAAGCTTTTTGTATATTTTAGATTTGGTTGATGGTGATGCACTGTGTTTCATTGTGGCGCATTATGTTACGTGGGGGAGGGGTGGGGCGAAATTTTTTCACCTCGTCCTGAGTGCAATATAGCCTAGGAATGGCCCTGAATGGAGCATCTAGTTAGTTTACCTCCTCTACCCTCAAGAAACGTTGGGATGATGCCTCCGGAGAATCATAGATGACCTGTCTGCCACTTTCCAGAACCCGCAATTTGGCCGGGTACAGCAGTTGAAATCTCATATTCTTTTCATGAAGAAATTTACATATTGGGTGGAAGGCTTTCCGTTTCAGTGAGACTTGTGTTGAGAAGTCCTGGAAGATCAAGATCTTATCCGCCCCAACTCTCAGATCTTTTTTCTGTCTGTAGTTCCTCAGGACTCTCTCCTTTACCGTTCAATTATGAAAGCACGCTATTACAGGGCGAGGTCTGTTGCCCTGGTCTGCCCGGCCCCCTAGCCTGTGAACCCGTTCTATTTGAAGTAGGTCTCTTGGTGCGTCCAAATCCAGGGCGGGCATTAGATCCGTGACTAGATATTGTGCCAGACCGTCGGGGCCAACCGATTCCGGTATGCCAATGAAGCGCAGATTATTCCTGTGTTCCCGGTTTTCCAGGTCTTCCAGTTTAGCGGATAGCGCAGTGATAGAGGCTTGATGGGAGGCGTTGGAATCGTCTAGTCTAGCAAGGTCCTCTTCTGCAGAAACCGTCCGGGTCTCCAGGTCCGTTATTTTCTGTGAATTTGCGGTGATCTGCGTCAAGGCAGCGTTGATAGATGCTTGAATTAGGTCAAACCGCCTATCTAGCACCGGAAGAAGCAGCTTGGATACTTCTTGCGCCAGGGCGGCCGCCGATGATGTAGCTGTTAAAGAGTCTGTGGGGTCTGGCAGAAGTGAGACACGGGAGTCCATCCCTGTCCCTTTTTTTTGTTGCGATGCGGTTTGAGACATGTTGGTTACAAAATTTTCCGGTGTTTTGGTTATTTGACTTCCTGACCGTTTGGCCGAATTAGAGGCAGCGTTTTTTTCGTGGGGTGTTTGATGAGGTTTTGGAGCGAGTAACTCGGTCTAGTGGGTATTTCTGTATATACTTGTTCATACTCTGAGCAAGGGAAAAGTCCAGGGTACGGTCGCAGAATAGATAGAGAGCCGCAAAAATGATATATTATAGGTCACATGGCAACCACAAAACATTAAAATTATTACATCTTCTACTAACAGATACCTAGATTGTTAATTGTATGGCACTAGTATACACGAGATATAAAGTGGAAAAGCAGCAAAACCCGCGTAGAAATGTGACTTCGGAGATATGAACCATGTCACAGGTGTTATAACTGCTTAGCTGTTGCCAATGTTAGTATACCTGTTGTGATATTCTCCTGTGATGATGTGTTTATGTCTAGTTAGGGGGAGAAAGGAGACTATCAGAACCGGTCAGCACCTATTCAATTAGTATTATGTGACATAAAGTGTTTCTAACTATGTAAATAGTTTGAGTGTTTCTTTATGGCTATAGTAAGTAGGTGATGTGTCCAGTTATCCGCTCTAAGAATGGTCCCTCTGGTGGTGAGTCAAGAAGTTAAATCTTGCGTAGTCCTTTGGTTTTCTAAAGGAAAGCAACAGGATATAAAACTGGTGTAATGCTGCTCCCTGCTGTCTGTCTGAAAGGGTGCAGTTGGTTATTAGAATTCTTTAGTGGTGTGATTTGGGGGATTATGTTGTGTAAAAACTGTGTTCACCGTATATGATTCAAGTGTGTATGAGAATTTAGTACTTGCAGCAATATTCAATGTGTGCACCCCACAGATAACAGATCATATTTCTCCTAATACAATATAGATATACCGATAAACACTACTATGCTGTTGTCACCTCTTGAGCAGGAGATAAAGGTTGAGGGGGAGATATATCATAGTTGTCAACTTTAGAAAATGAAAAAACAGGAGATTGAAGAGGGCACGCCCATCTTTTTGTGTGCCACGCCCCTTCAATAAGCCACACCCACTCCGCCTAACTGCATAATGGCTTTGGAAGACAGCCAGGTAGATGCCCTTATAGCCAGGTAGTAGCCCCCCCATAACCAGGTAGTGCCCCTTACAGGCAGGTAGATGCCCCCTTGTAGCCAAGTAGATGCCCCCCCTTTGTTAGCCAAGTAGATGCCCCCCTTTGTTAGCCAGGTAGATATCCTCCTTTGTTAGCCAGGTAGCTGCCCCATTTAGTAGTCAGGTAGCTGCCCCCTTTAGTAGTCAGGTAGCTGCCCCCTTTATTAGCCAGGTAGCTGCCCCTTTAGTAGCCAGGTAGCTGCCCCCTTTTGTAGCCAGGTAGTTGCCCCTTATTGTAGCCAGGTAGTTGCCCCCTTGATTGCAGGTAGTTGCCCCCTTGATTAGCCAG
>JAODAL010018248.1:0-75271 GCA_025379985.1 Phyllomedusa bahiana
CCCCCCTGGGATATCTGATTGGATTCATAGGATGAAGGAGGTACACCGAATGGAGCACCTGACGGCCTCCTTGCAAGATAAACTGGATCTCTTTGAAAGGACATGGTCTTTATGGGACACGTATTGGATTATTAACTCCTCCTGAGTTCTTTACGGAATGGCAGTTAATGACCTTGGAGCCCCTTCCCCCCCCCTTATTTCTCCTTTGTTGTACCTCCCCCTTGTCTGTCTGTCATGTTTTGTCTGGTCTTCCCCTGACTATTAGTTGAAAGATTTATATGTTCCTTATTCTAGATTTTGAGGATGACAGATTTCTATTTATGTATACTTTGATGGGGCAATAGCCTACGAATATCCTCTACGTTTTGATTAGTCTTAGATCATTTTTGTGAGCTACTGCAGTAGCAATATTTCGTGGCTCTTATTGAATGTTGTATGTTACCTGTTTATACGAAAAATTGTAATAAACTTTCAATTGAAAAAAAAAAAACCTATGGGGAAGTTTAGACCAATCAGAATCCACGGCGGGATAGTTCAAAATACAGTAAAAATGCTGAAAAGAGCTGATTGGTTAAGCTACCGGAGACTTGGCTAGCTCAGCCAATCAGAATAGGAGCGACAGAGACCCATTCTAGCCTATGGAGAAGTTTAGACCATTCAGAATCCACGGCGGGACAGTTCAAAATACTGTAAAAAATGCTGAAAAGAGGTGCTCGGGGGCTCGGCTAGCTCAGCCAATCAGAGCGTGAGCTACTTCTCCCATTATAGTCTATGGAGAGATGGGCGCAATGCAATCTCGGCGCTCAGCGCCGTGCGGCATGAAGTATTAATAAAATAATCATTTTTATTAAGTGTAAAACATTATCAGATAAAGAGCCGAACCCTTCTTTACAAATAAAGCAGTTAAAAACCCGAACAACACGTTTGTCGTCGAGACCGGCGCTACATAGGGACTTGCAATAGAGAGAATCGCCAGGAAATACAGTAATTCAAATTGTTTAAGCTATTCTCATTGGTCGGCAGAAGCCAGCCAATCAGAATAGGAGCGACAAAGACCCATTATATACTATGGAGAAGTTTGGACCAATCAGCATAGAAGCGACAGTGGCCCATTCTAACCTATGAAGGAGTATTAACCAATCAGAATAGGAGCGACAAAGTCCCATTATATACTATGGAGAAGTTTGGACCAATCAGCATAGAAGCGACAGTGGCCGATTCTAACCTATGAAGGAGTATTAACCAATCAGAATAGGAGCGACAAAGTCCCATTATATCCTATGGAGAAGTTTGGACCAATCAAAATCAAAGGCGGGACAGTTCAAAATACAGTAAAAAGACAGAAAAGAGCTGATTGGTTGAGCTAGCGGTGGCTTGGCTATCCCAGCCAATCAGAGCTTGAGCTACTTCTCCCAGTGTAGTCTATGGAGAGATCGGCGCAATGCAATCTCGGTGCTCAGCGTCGTGCGGCGTGGAGTGTGAATAAAACACTCATTTTTATTAAGTGTAAAACATTCTCAGATAAAGCGCTGAAACCTTCTATAAATATAAATCAATTAAATCCCGAACAACGCGCTTGTCGCCGAGACCGGCGCTACATAGGGAATTGCAATAGAGAGAATTGCCGGGAAATACAGTAATTCAAATTGTTTAAGCTATTCTCATTGGTCGGCATAAACCAGCCAATCAGAATAGGAGCGACAATGTCCCATTATATCCTATGGAGGAGAATTGACCAATCATATTCAAAGGCGGGACAGTTCAAAATACAGTAAAAATGCAGAAACAAGCTGATTGGTTGAAGCGGCGGGGGCTCGTCCAGCTTAGCCAATCAGAGCGCGAGCTACTTTCTCATAGAGTTCTATGGGGAACGAAAGTCTGAGTGCGCTCTGTGATTGGCTAAGTTAAAAGAGGCGCCGTTGTTTGGACCAATGGGAGAGCGAGCGACGCTCCTATGGGTTTTCTAATGCAATCTGAAATAAAACTGTACATGGGTGAAATCAAATTATAAGACTACAGAAGTTGTCACGATGTGTATATAAAATGACTAATAATATGGGGGTAAAGAAAAAAAAATTAAATCAATAAAATCATGTTTATTTCTTTATTTACGTTGCACCCATACTATTGATCCTTGGCTAATGAAAATAAAGAAATAAACATGATTTTATTGATTTAATATTTTTTTTCCGTCACCCCCATATTATTATTCATTTTATATACACATCGGAACAACTTCTGTAGTCTTATAATTTGATTTCACCCATGTACAGTTTTATTTCAGATTGCATTAGAAAACCCATAGGAGCGTCGCTCGCTCTCCCATTGGTCCAAATAACGGCGCCTCTTTTAACTTAGCCAATCACAGAGCTTGCTCGGAATTTCTTTTCCCCATAGAACTCTATGAGAAAGTAGCTCGCGCTCTGATTGGCTAAGCTAGACGAGCCCCCGCCGCTCCAACCAATCAGCTCGTTTCTGCATTTTTACTGTATTTTGAACTGTCCCGCCTTGGAATTTGATTGGTCCAATATTCTCCATAGGATATAATGGGACATTGTCGCTCCTATTCTGATTGGTCAATTCTCCTCCATAGGTTATAATGGGACATTGTCGCTCCTATTCTGATTGGCTGGTTTATGCCGACCAATGAGAATAGCTTAAACAATTTGAATTACTGTATTTCCCGGCGATTCTCTCTATTGCAATTCCCTATGTAGCGCCGGTCTCGGTGACAAACGCGTTGTTCGGGTTTTTAACTGCTTTATTTGTAAAGAAGGGTTCTGCTCTTTATCTCATAATGTTTTACACTTAATAAAAATGATTTTTTGAATAATACTTCATGCCGCACGGCGCTGAGCGCCGAGATTTCAGAGCGCCCATCTCTCCATAGACTATAATGGGAGAAGTAGCTCGCGCTCTGATTGGCTGGGATATCCAAGCCACCGCTAGCTCAGCCAATCAGCTCTTTTCTGTCTTTTTACTGTATTTTGAACTGTCCCGCCTTTGATTTTGATTGGTCCAAACTTCTCCATAGGATATAATGGGACTTTGTCGCTCCTATTCTGATTGGCTGGCTTCTGCCGACCAATGAGAATAGCTTAAACAATTTGAATTACTGTATTTCCCGGCAATTCTCTCTATTGCAATTCCCTATGTAGCGCCGGTCTCGGTGACAAACGCGTTGTTCGGGTTTTTAACTGTTTTATTTGTAAAGAAGGGTTCGGCTCTTTATCTGATAATGTTTTACATTTAATAAAAATAATTTTTTTATTAATACTTCATGCCGCACGGCGCTGAGAGCCGAGATTGCATTGCGCCCATCTCTCCATAGACTATAATGGGAGAAGTAGCTCGCGCTCTGATTGGCTGGGATAGCCAAGCACCCGCTAGCTCAGCCAATCAGCTCTTTTCTGTCTTTTTACTGTATTTTGAATTATCCCGCCGTGGATTCTGATTGGTCTAAACTTCTCCATAGACTAGAATGGGTCTTTGTCGCTCCTATTCTGATTGGCCGAGCTAGCCAAGCCCCCGCTAGCTCAGCCAATCAGCTCTTTTCTGTCTTTTTACTGTATTTTGAATTATCCCGCCGTGGATTCTGATTGGTCAATCCTTCCCCATAGGTTTTAATGGTTCACTGTCGCTCCTATTCTGATTGGTCGGTTTATGCCGACCAATGAGAATAGGTTTCAGAATTTGAATTACTGTATTTCCCGGCAATTTACAATATCATAAATCTTGATATTGCGGCGTTCTAGAGTTTTGGAAAGTGATTTTTTTTTTCATGATGTTTATTTTTTACATGCAGCTCTTTTTCTGACACTGTTTTCCGCCTGTATAAAGGCGATTTTTTCGGACTCATACTCCTGCGGCACGGAGCGGAGCGCCGAGAGGTCTGTCGTGATCTTCTATGTTTCCTCCCATGTTCCGTTCTTGCTTCACTTCGCCTCTGCCGGAGCATTTAGACCAAAAAAAACCTGGTCTGCCTGTCGGAGCTGCCGAGCGCTGCACTGCGCCTCGCTTTGCCGACTCGCCATCGTACATGCCTCGGAGTATACGAGCGCGCCGCGTCCCGCCCCGGAACGCCTACCCCGCGCCCACACCGCGCCCACTGCCCGCCCCTTCATGCGGGGCGCAGCTGAAAGTGACGAACACTGCGCCTAACACTGAATCCCCGCCTCCGACAGCGGGATTCGGGCTGGGAGGCGCAGAATACGCCAAAAAACGGGCAAAAAGCCCGATCATACATGTCACCCTTTGTTTTCCTCCCTATTGATTCAGAGAAATAAGGCATACATAAAGCACCAACCAGTCAGCTCTAAAAAAGATACATTTCCTTCTAGATTCTAAGGGGGATATGTATGAAAACTGTCTTGGTCTAAGACTTTCTTTGTTGCCCATAGCAACCAATCAGAGCTTCCTTTTATTTTTTCAGAGCACTATATGAAATGAAAGGGGTGCTCTGATTAGTTGCTATGGGCAACAAGGACAGTCTTAGACCAAGACAGTTTTCATACATGTTTCCCTAAGTGGTTAAAAGAAATGATCAATGCCAACAAATATTTTTATACATTTACATAAATGTTTATATTTGCGCATTGATCATATCAGCAATTGTTCGTTGAAGTAATTACTCATGCGAATAGATCTTTAGTTTTGTGTCAACTAACTGGGATATTATTATGCCCCAATGTATCAGTAATGCTATGGCATTCATAGACCATTGGTGCATAATAGCATCTGAAGGAGCCAATCAAAAGCATAACTAGAATTCATAGGACCCCAAAGCTAAATGAGATGGGCCAGAGAAACTCCTAATCACAGAAAACAAAGTGGCAATAATAATATGTGGATAATAACTGAATATATTCGAGTAGTCTAAGATAGCATCCCCCTCCTTGTAGATTGTAAGCCCTCGCGGGTAGGTTCCTCTCTCCCTCTGTCGTGCCAATTGTCATTCATCACTTATCATTGTACTTGTTTGACCTATGTTATGTATGTAACCCCCTCAAATGTACAGCGCCCTGGAACCAATGGCGCTTTAAAATATATAATAATAATAATAATAATAATAATAATAATAATAATAATAATAATAATAAATAATAATAATAATAGCATAAAGTCATCAGCTTGTTATTCTTTACAAATAGGTACAATACTTTTGTATCAGAATGGGAGCCTTTAACTCCGAATGACCGCCCACCATCTGTCAAAAGATGTTGCTGCCTTCACAGGTAATTTGTGTCTCCAGTCCCACAGCTGCACTAGGAACAGAGCTGTAGTTAACATCTATAGTTAACAGTTGCTAGCGAAGCTTCTGAGCATGGCAGGGACCAAAGGAAGCCTCCCATCCCCACCATTTAACATTTGGACTGCAGCAGTCCGAGACTTGATCAAAAGGAACTTCTCTGCCCAGTGGTGTCACTGGGATTCCCAGGGCCTTTTGTAGCCTGGGGAATGTCTTCACATAGAAGGTGCCCAGGATCATCTGTAGTAAACCTGCTGTTACGGTACACTATGTGTTGCCCCAATAGCAGCCTGTGTCATATTGAAACAGTATACAATGTACCAGCATCCAGAAGTATGCTGATACATTATAAGGGTGAAATACAGTTGAAAGTAAGTTATTCCTCGATGGAATTTAAAAAAATAAAATAAAAATTGAATCTAAAAAAATTACTGTGCATATATTACAGACACAAAATAACTATACATATTAGGAATCCACATAACCATAATAACCTGGGGAATTAATTTAACAATTTATTTAGTGTGAAATGTGAATGGTGTAAAAGTATAAAGAACAAACAAATTCAGAAAAAAATCCTTTTTTTACATACATGAAGCAAAAACTGTAAAAAAAATGACACAGTAAGTTACATGAGTCCTCAAACTACACCCCCAAAACATACAACTTCTCCCACAAAAAAACAAGGCTTCATACTGCTGCATCACTGAAAAAAATAAAAGTTATGACCACTGAAACGCAGAAAGGCAAAAACTGAAAAATTTAGCTGGTTCTAAAGGCCTTTTCAGGCCTGGTGTTGAAGGGGTTAACCTTTGGGCCCATAGCAGCTTCTATGGCTGCATCAGCTGTAGCTGTGCCCATGAATTGCTAACATATAGGATACCACATGTGTTGCGCATGTCCTTTATGGCTATACTCCCCAATCATTGTAATTGAATGTACCATTCCAACACTGCCCCTAAGTGTCTTTTTGTCACAATGGCATCACGTAATTTATGTAGACGCTTGAAAGGAACTTTAGCTATTACTTTGTCACAGGAAATATGACAATGAATGACAAAACTTATCTGCTTCGGTTCAGACAATAGCAGCACAAGGGAGGAAGCAATGAGAATACTGGGCAATGACGTTGAATCACTAGAAATTTTTGTCACATAGAACAACTATCTGTAGAACTATGAGAGTTTTGCTGTTATCTAACTGTGCCTGGCAGCGTGTGTTCTGAACATGTCCTTGTATGCCTGAAAACCTTGTCAGGTCTTAACTGCTGTCAAGAAGTAATACATCTCTGAAATGTATAAACCTAGTTAACTCATTGTTTATTCAAGCGAGGCTAACATGAAATGGTAGAACCTTAAAATCGCTATATAGTAAAACAGACGTTCAAAAAACTTTCTTTACAACCGGACATTTTAACTCATATTAGCTTAACACCTATTACTTTTTTATTTGGCAAGCAATGTGAGATTGATTGCATCTTTTTAGTCATTTCTGTACATGTTTTTTGCTTTTTTTCCAGAAACATTAGGTTTATACTGTATGTTTTGGACCATAAGAGGCACCTAGGTTCTAGAGGAGGAAAATAGGAAAAAAAATTTGAAGCAAAAAGTGTAGGCTGAAGTGTAGTTCTTATTGGTACCATTTTGGGGTACAGGTGACTTTTTGATTACTTTTTATAACACTTTGTTGGGGATATGAAATGACCAAAAAACCACAATTTTGGCACTTGCAATTTTTTTTCTTCTGTGGTGTACAGTGTACGGGATAAAGGATGTTATATTTTAATAAATTGGTTTTTAGGATGGGGCGACCCCAATTAAGTGTATTTTTTTATTTTTTTATTTGTAGAACAGCAAAAAGAGGTGATTTAAACTTTCAATGTTCATTTCTTTTTTAACTTTTTTTTTATCTTAGTCCACCGGGGGTTTTTTGAACATAGGGGGCAAAATCCTTCTCCTTATACAGCGAGCTGTCCCTACGTCGCGGGGGGCTTTTTCAGGAGGAATAGTGCAGCGCCCCGCTCCTCATTCAGCTAGACACCAAGGCAGCCATGTCTAAAGTGTTAACAGCCTGAATGGAGCCGCCCATCCTGCATTTTGCACGGCACCAATTTACTCATTAGTCACTGTTTCCCCTTTACAGCAAAAAATTCGGGCCCACATGACGGAGAAGCGGCAATGCTGCAGGAACCCAAACGGGGGGGGTTTTAAAACCCAAAAACCCCACCATGACTTCCTGCGCAGTGCCCTTCTCCGCCTCTGCTGGCCTAGATAGTACATTTGGAAACGTCCCCGGGCAGAAGTTTTTTTTTTTTTTTTTTTCGCTTATCCATTTGTGGAAACAAAACTTTTGACCCGATTAAAAAAATTCCCCTCCATTGGTTTTAAAATGACTCAAGAAAGGGGAAACCTTCCAAATGAGGTTTTTTTTTGAAAATAAATTTTCTTCATACTGAATATGATCATTTTAAAGGGAAAACAAAAAGGGGCCCCCCTATTTGACAAGACAAAATTTTGCACCCACAGAAAGTAAAGTGAAAATCAAACAAAAATTCACTTTAAAACAAAAAATTTTCAGAAAAAATTGAGAATAAGTTGTGGGGCAATAGAGCCATATTTAATATTTTGTGTGACTTTCCATTTGGGTTGAAGACGCACCATGGGGGGGGGGGGTTTTCGCCCAAAATTATACAAATTTTTTTGTGAAGACTCAGAAAGAAAAAAAATGCAGTTTCTTACATGCCTCCCCGAGTTTGTCAGATTCTTTGGTTTTGTCTTTCAAACTTCCTCTTTTATCCTCTCCCAGACATGCTCAATGATGTTCATGTCTGGTGACTGGGCTGGCCAGTCCTGGAGCACCTTGATCTTCTTTGCCTTGAGGAACTTTGATGTAGAGATGGATGGATGAGATGGAGCACCATACTGCTGCAAAATTTGACCCCTTTAATGATAGGGAATGTAAAAGATAGCTAATACTTCTTGATATTTTAGGCTATTGATATTGCCTTCCACCTTGCAAATGTTTCACACACACCCATAAAGAATGTAACTCCAGACCATGATCTTTCCACCACCAAACTTAACTGTTTTCTGGGTGTATCTTGGATTCATACGGGTTCCAGTAGGTCTCCTGCAGTATTTGTAGCGACTGTGGTGTATTTCAACTGAAGATTCATCTGAGAAATCAACCTTCTGTCACTTCTGCCAGCATCCATCTGTTTAGCAGGCTGTGGGTCTTGGCAATGCCACAGTGTTTTTAATTGTCTTTTGTTAAGTGCTGGCTTCTGGGCACTGATCATGGAGGCCATTTCGTGGCAAAACCTACAAACTTTTCTTGGTGACACCGGGACTTGAGGTGACCATGCCTGTTGTTGAAGTGGAAGAGGGGCTGGCTTTTTATTTTCGAACCAACAAACGTTCCTCCTGAGTAGTTGTCTTGCGGGGTCTGCCAAATCTGGGCTTGTCAAAAACATCTCCAGTCTCTTCAAATCTTTTTAAAATTATTTTTACTTGACGCTGAGACACATTAAAGGTGGCAGCCTCCTCTGCAGTGGATCTGGTCTTCAGCCTCTTGATAATCAAGGCTTTGGTCGCAGGGTGGATTTTTGGCATGTTGTCAGAGGTCAAGTTGCAGTTCAAGTGAAATTCTAGCGTGCTGGAGTTCTTTTTATACACACCCACAATTTAACCGATCAATAGTGAGCAACAGATGAGGCTGAAAAACTGGGATTGGGTGCATTATATGACAAGGCGACAAAACTTTTGTCTTGCCAAAACTGACCTTTCTGTGTTCCTTAAATGATAAAAAATTTCAGCAGGGGAAGCAAATTTATTTTCGTTACAAAAACCTAATTTGGGAGGGTTTCAGCCTTCAAATGAGTCTTTTCTAAAACCAATGGATGAATTTTAAGTCAGGTTATAAGTTTTGGTTTCCACAATATGGGTAAGCGACAGAACTTCTGTCAGGGACTGTATGAGACACACCCCTACTTTCCTCCAACATTTTAGGGGAAAAAAGTATAGTATAGTCTGAAAAATACGGTAGTTTGTAAAAGGGGGAACTATTTTTAGTAAGCATAGAGCGTAACACTAAAATAGATTAAATATGTGCATTTGCTATCATCTAATGTTATATTTAATGTTACATGATCCACCTAAGGAAATTTGGCCAGAACTAGCAGTACTAGAAAAGACCATAGAGGGACTTTATTATATTCTATTCTATTTTTTTTTTTTTTTTGTCTTACTATCTGGTACCCAACTGTTGCCTTTATACAGAAGTGTAAATAATATTCATAGGGCCCCATAGCAAATAACAATAAACTAAAACAGCAGCATAAGTAACCATTATTAAAGATATAAATACTACCACCACTTATCAGGGAACCCACATAGTAGTGCTGGAGAGCAGAAAGTCACCAACTATTTATTCCCTACAAAAAGGATTAGTGCTTTTGTAGCTAAGTGGCCCCCCTCAACCTCTATGGCCCCTTAGCAGTGGTTACTGCTGCTATGGCTATACTTATGCCCTTACCATTATGTACTACATTCATATGACCAACAGGAACAATAACCTAACAAACCAAAATCTCATAGGGCCACATGTATGATAACTTTCTAGGTCTAAGACCCCCTTTTCAGCCCATAGCATCCACTCAGAGCGCCCCTCTCATTTCTAAAGTGCTATGTGAAATGAAAGGAGAACTCTGCTTTGTTGCTATGTGCAACAAAAATTCTTAGACCAAGACAGTTTTCATACATGTACCCGATATTGTTTAATATTAATACAGCATTGTGTTTCTTAAGAGCAGTGAGTTTCACTTTTTTGTATTTTTCACTTTTCATAAGTAAGGTCTAATAGCCGTTTATACTAAACCTGATTAACTGAAAACAATATAAGTGCAAAGTTCATCTATTTCAAATATCTGAACTAGCTAGAGAGCGACGACTAAGGGTATGTTCACAAGTTGGAATAATATGTGTCACAGATGCCCCTGCGACCCTCGTCCCAGGTCACAGGAGCATCCTTGCCCTGACGCCGAGCGGCGCCCTGTCCCGCACGTCGGGTCCGGGGTCCGCTCACCCTCCTGCCTGTGCCGGTGTTCACTTACCCAGCCACGCTCCTGTCCCGTCTGTCTCTGTCCCTCGGCGCGCACGGCCCCGCTTCCTAGGGCGCGCGTGCACCGGCAGTGTCAGATTTAAAGGGCCAGTGCACCGGTAATTGGCTATTGCCGGTCACTGCCTCTTCCTGGCAGCCTTGCCGGATCGTTAGTGCTCATTGCCTATCGAGAAAGCATTCCCGAAGTCTTGTCTTGTCTACCATGTACCAAACCTCTTGCCTACGTTTACTGACCACGAATCTCTGCCGCCTGCCCAGACCTTCCTGCCTGTCCCCGACTACTAGCCTGCCTGCTGATTCTGTACCTCGCCTGCCCTTGGCCGCCACCGCAAGCAAGTTCCGCCAGTGGATGCGACCTGGTAGATTCCCGCTGCAGCAAGTCCATCCTGCTTTGCGGCGGGCTCTGGTGAATACCGGGACCTACTTAGATTCCGCTCCCTGCTGTCGGCTTCCACCATCGCTTGTGGTGGTCCAGCGGATCCACTACCAGACCGTTACAATAGGCCTGTTGTTAAAAGTATGCACTGGCCAGTGCGTATTTTCTACAGCGCAACGGCCCGGAATGCTATGACTTTCATTTTACCTGTACTCGCCCAAAGGAAGTGATATATCACTTCTTTTTACAGGCGCACAGTTCACGCTGGAGAATTCGCCGGGTTATCATAGCACTCAATATAGTGCTATGATTTTACCATATTTGAAGGGTGTACTAGGGATGCATTGCAGCACATTTTCGCACCAAAGTATGCCCCACAAATACGTTATGTGAGTATACCCTAAGGGTATGTTTACACGGCATATTTGAAATACGAATTTTGGTGCGTGTTATGTACCGAAATACGTAGTTAACAATGTTCCAGTCAGATCTCATTACTTTCAATGGAAAATACATACCATTGTTCACACGATACATATTTTAAAACTTAACTGTATTGCGTTATGCAGACATTGACAGACATGTCAATTCTTGATCTATTTTACGCATGTAAAATCCACATAGGAAACAATGGAGTGCGTTTTTGGAGGCTAAAAAACGTATCCAAACAATACCACCTTTTTTGGAAAGAAAAAATTTCGTGCCAAAAAAAAACTGGGTTCAAAAAAATTTTAAATTAATAAAAAAAGAAAACGAATGAAAAAACGCACCAAAAAAGGGATTCAAAAAAGGCATCAAAGGGAACCATTTTGGAAAATTAAAAATTTTTTCCCCATCAATTTTCCTTGCCAACTCCTTGGTTTTGAACCAAAGGAAAATTTTTCCCTTTTTCAAAATATTTCCCTTTAAGGAAAACCCAAAAAAAAGTTGTGGGCAAAAATAATTTTTCCAAAGGTCAAGTCCTGGGGTTTTATTTTTTTTATTCATTTTGATAAAAAAAAAATATAATTTGGGGGAAATTTAAAGGAATTTTTTTTAACATTGGATTTTCTCTTTTGACCATTTTTTTTAAAATGTTTCCCAAACTGTCACTAAATTTTTATATTTGGGGAAAATTTTTATTTATAAATTTGAATGGACAATTCCCCAAAAAAATTTCGATTCGTTTACCCCGCCGGGAAAATTTTTTGACCAAAAAATTTTTTTTCGTTTCCAATTACCCTTTGGACAATCACGTTAAAAAACCCCTATTTTTCCCGGGCTGCACAGGTTTCTGGGGAACATTGGGCATGCTTAAATATGCAGAGGGAGCTTTGGGTTTTGGGCTTCATACTATGGGTTTTGTTTTAAATATGACTCGGACATGAATGGCCGCCCCCTCTTAAATCCCCTTTACTAAAAAATTCCCGGGCACTTAAAAAGGGCCCAAAAATGACCAAAAAAAAAAGCCAAAGGTTTAAGCCCCGGGTAACCCTTTCCCTTTGGCCCGCGGGCCCGGAAAAAAACAAACTGAGAGCTCAGGTTTGGCCCAAAATCATGACAGAATGTGGAGGTGGGCGGCGGGAGTCCCCAGCACATGAGGTCCCGACATTTTCACAAAAACTTCTGAGGTGGGGAAAAAACAGGGGGTAGGCCACAGGGGCACAATGACACCAAAAAATTTGGGGGTCACGGCAGCAGCAGCATGAGGGGCATTTCCCGTGGCACAATGACATTCTGGGAGGGGGGCAAAAACAGAAGAGGGGCCCCAAGTGGCACCAAAGAAAAAACAGAGTGGATTTTAACCCCAGAGCAACATTAAAGGGGGTCCGAGAGTGGGACAAAGACAGAATTGGAGGGCACGGGAAACGCCCCAGCAGCAAACTGGGGGTCAGAGAGCGGCACAATGACAAATTCTGGAGGTGCAAAAACGGATAGGCCCCCAGAGTGGCACAATGAAAAACCGGGTGTGGAAGGGCATGGGGAGCCAGCAAGAGGTCCAAAATAGTGGCCCAAAACATTCTGGGGGGTTGTCCCAAAAACAGGAATTTGAAACCCCAGAGGGGCAAATTTACAAGATTTGGGGGTGAACGGCGGGGGAGGGAAAGCATGAGGGCAAGAGGGCACAATGACACAGTTTTGGAGGTCCCCGGGAGGGAAGGGGGGGGCCCCTGAGGTTTAGAAAATGGCAAAAATGACATTTTTTTTAGGGGGCAAAAAAAAAGGGGTAGGCCAGAGTTGGCAAAATTACACAGGTTGGGGTGGGCAAGGCCCGCAGACCATGAGGCAGACAAGGGGCCCAAAGACAAATTCGGAGGTGGAAAAAAAGAAATAGGCCCCAAGTGGCAAAATGACACCTGTGGGGTACAACAGCAGCACAGCATGAAAGGTTTTAAAACATTGGCCCTTTAAAAATTTTGGAAAGGTTTCCCAAAAAAAGGGGTTAAACCCCAGATGGGCACAATGGAACCGGGGATTGGGGGTGACGGGGGCAGGCAACAGCATGAGGTTTAGGAGATGGGACAATTACACAGTGGGGGAGGGCCCCCGGGACAGCAGCATGAGGGCGAAAAGTTTGGGACAATGACCTTCGGAGTGGGCAAAAACGAGTTTGGGCCCCAGAGTGGCCACAATGACACAGTTGGGAGGTTTAAAGGCACAGAAAACCCCTGTAGGGCAAACCCCCTTTGGGCCAAATGACAAATTCTGGAAGGGGGCAAAAAAAAGGAATAGGCCACCCGAGTGGCACAATGCACAGTGGGGGTTTTGGGCACGGCACAGCAGCATGAGGTCAAAACCCTGGGGACAATGACATTCTTGGGGGTCAAAAACAAGGGGTAGACCACAGAGTGTCACAAAACAGGGAGGGAGGGACCGGCAGGAAACAACAGCCTAGGTTTAAGAGTGGCACAATGGAACAGTGTGGGAGTCCCCCGGGGAGCACAGCATGAGGTTTAGACAGGGCACAAAGACCTTCTGGAGGGGGGCAAAAACCCGGGTAGGCCCCAGAGTTTTCACAAAAGACACAGTGGGGGAGGGCCCTGGCAAACCGACCAAAAGGTTCAGACAGTGGGCCCCAAAGACCCAAAATTTTAGAGGTTGGGAAAAAAAAGGGGAGGGCCCCAGAGGGCACAATGAACCAAAGTTTTTTTGGGGGGTCCGGGTGCCCCGGCCGCAAGAGGGGGCAGACAGTGGGCACAATGACAATTTTGGGGGGTGGCCAAAAAAAAAGGAATAGGCCAAGAAATGGCAAAAAAATGACTGGGGAGTGGGGGTGACGGGAGCAGAAACAACAGCATGAAAGGGCAAAAATTGTCACAATGACCCATTTTTTGGGGGTGACCGAAGCAGCAAAAAAAATCAGCATCAGATAGGGGGTCAGAAAAGTGCACAATTACACAGGTGGATGTCCCCCGGCACCACAAAAAGCAGCAGGGAAGCATGAGGCCCCTAAAAGTTGGGCCCCAATGACAAGTTTTTTAGGGGGGTTTGGGAATACCATTCCCTGGTAAAGATGGTTTGGGGGGCAAAATGGAGAAACTGTCAGCAAAAAATGTTTTGGCATCAGCGGGTGGCGGGGATCAGAAAAATGGCTGAGGGCAGGTATTTTGAACCCCGACTCATTTTTTCACCCGTTTTGGTTAGGGGTCAAAAGGGTATTAATTTTGACGCCTAAAGCATTGTTTTGTGGAAAAACCTGGCCGATCCAAAAGCCCGAAACCCTCTTGACAAAAATCAGTCCCTTCCACATTCCCGTGGAAACCCAAACGGGTTCTCCTTGGGGTTTTAACTTGGCCCCCGCGCACTTTAACCAACCCCCCCCGATGCCCCCACTACTGGGGCCCGGGGAGGACATCTTCCCAATGGGAAACCGGGAAATTGCGGGCCAAAACCTCTTTTTTTCTGCCCATATCCCGCGGGGTTTTTTAAACTGGGGTGGTTTGAGTTGGGCCCCCAATAAGGGGAACACCCCCTGTTGGTTCAGGGGCCCTTTTTCCAGGTCCGCTGCCGCGCTTTCTGGGGGGCCCCGGGCCCTCCCCACTAGGCGGGTGAACCAAAACTCCCCATCAGTGACTCCCGACTTTGGTAAACCGATTGGGGGAGCTGGGAAATGCTCCCAAACCCCCCCCACCTTTTTCCCACAGCCCGCATTTGACTTTACCTGAAAAAACCCCCCGGCAATGTTTCAGAGGAAGGGGCGATGCCGCACATAGGCACGGCCCCAAATGACACGGGGGATTTCCCTATTTTATTTGAATTTGTTTTCCCTCCTCTCAATAAACGGTGAAAAAGGTCCCCTTTTTTACCGTAGCGAGGGGCCAATAGGGGGGAAGCCAAAGTCCAAACCCCCCGCCGGGTGCTGACTATTCGTCGTCCCCACCAGGCCCCAAAACAGCCCTGCCCGGGGGGCCAACTGCAAAAAGTGAAATCTTAGGGGTCCCGCCTCCATCTCCAGGTTTTGCGGGCATCTGGGCCCCGTCTTTTCCCATCTCCAACACCTCCTCCACTGTTCCCGCTTCTCCTCTCTTGTCACCTGGGTTTAAAAAACCCTCATTTTTACCAAAACAAGCTTCTGTTCCCCAAATTTTCCCCCTCCTCCTCCCTTTTCAGTTTCCCCCCCAGACTCAAGGGCCGCGAAAATGTAGTCCCCCACGTCTCCACCCCTGCCCAGACAGGTTTTTTTAGCCCTCTTTTTCCCAAAACAGAAAACAGTGGGAAAGACGTTTTTTCCCTCCCGTATTCCCCGGCGACTTACAAATAACGGGCCTCCTCGAATGGCCCCAACAAACGGCAGGTTTTCACGCAAAGGAGCCCGCCCTGGCGACATCAAAGTTACACAGGGGATACCCCGTCCCGCCATCATCAAAAAAACGTTTAAAAGGCCTTTTTCTGTTCATACAGTCCGGGTTTTTCCAAAATGTGCAGGCTTTAAAACCCCAAAGGGGGGAAAAACGCATATTTCCCAGTGTGTTTGGGGGGGGCCGTCTGCCCTGCAATTTTGAGGGGGGTGTTTTTTTCTTTGTAGGGAAAGTAAGAAGTGCATGACATTTCCTGGGCCCTTTTTTAGAATCTTCTGAAGATCCGGGGGAAAAACTTTAGGAAACCCTTTTTACAACCAGATTGAACACGTGCGCCCTGGGAAGGCGCATGGGACCATCCCTCCTCGGGGCAGACCCCTTGCATCACCATGGTTCCGATTGCAGTTGGCTTTGGAGAAAGCCCACATCGATAAACTTGCTGCATGACCGGAGCAGTTCCCTCCCTTTTGGGGACTTTTGTTTGCCGAGGGAAGCCCGGTTAAACTGGGGGCGACACCACTGTGCCCTACACATGTGGGGATGATGGAGCAAAAACTTGTGGGGGCTGAGATGGGGGGGGGGTGGTTTGGAAGGAGGAGGGGCGGACATTGGCGCAGGCCGCAGTTTGACAACGTGGAAAAGGGAAAACCGGCCCCTTTCCGTCCCAAATTTTGGTGTCCTGGGGGGAAGCACATTCAACCCAAATGGGCCCGGGAAAGGACTGAAATGGCCCGAAACCCTAATTTCAGCTCCAGACGTCCACGCTGCCGTGCAAACCCTTTTAACAAACCGATAACTCAAGGACTTTGGCCCCCCCTTCCCCTTTTTACATTTTAGGAAAATGCTGTTTCTGCCTTTTTTGGGAAAAAAAATTATGGCTTTGGGAAATTTTTCCATCTCGGGTCGGCACAAGCCATAAATTCTCTGAACAGTGCCGGTTTCCCCCATTTGGGGGGAAAAGGGGGGGGACCCCGCATAAACCTCAACTTGGACGGAGCAAGGTCACTTCTTTCACCTTAGGATTTGGGGCCCCATACTTTTGTCCCTTTGAAAAACCCCCGCGAACGACTGCTGGGGCCATATAGCGAGAGCAGGGGATCTGGACCGGAATGAGGCAAAGAGAAAAAAACTCCCTTCTGCAAGGGGGTGGAGCCCTTTACGGCTGCAATGGATGCTCCACTGGGCCGCTGCTCTTCTGCGGCGAGGATGGGGCCACCACTCGACCCCCGTTTTCTCCCCGGGCCCCCGGATGGGGCGCTGCATGGTTTACCAGGCCGTGGTCCAACATTAGCTCGCTACCACGCCACTTTCGCCCACAATTCCCACAAAAACCCAATTCGGCTCCTCTGGTGTCTTAGCAAAGAACTTCCACAATGCCAAGTAGCTGATTTTACTGCCAACGCTCCGCACTGAGTGACTACTACCGCCGCTGCCTCGCTGAGCCCCTGTGCCGCTACTTTCTTGGATCTGCGAAGTGGGTTTTCTACCCCGTGGCCGTTTGGCTCCTGACCTCACACTGCTGCTACCCTGCTGACTCACGGCCAAACAACCCACTTGCTGGCTGCGCCGTTGCCTGACACGCAAGCTGATGCCCTCTTCTCCTGACGATGATGAAGCTCTTGCTTGTAATTAACCTTCGGTTATGAATTATGCTACAGGAAAAATGTCTTTTTTGGCGGTGAAAAAGACAGTTTCTTTTAGTGACCACAACAGCAGAACAACGCTTAATTAACCCCTGGATGTAAATTGCGCAAAAGAATTGAGCAACCAAAAACTACCAGCTTTGTAGTGTGTTACAATGGCGTGTATTTTGCGGTACACAGCAAGAGAAAAACTTGTAATTAACCTTCGGTTATGAATCATGCTACAGGAAAAATGTATTTTTTGCCGGTGAAAAAGACGGTTTCTTTTAGTCACCACAACAGCAGAACAACGCTTAATTAACCCCTGGATGTAAATTGCGCAAAAGAATTGAGCAACCAAAAATGAAGTGGTATTTGTATTGCAAAAACGCTGTTTCTTTAAATGAATACAACAGGATTAGATAACCCTTGGATATTCAATGTGCTGTGAGCAATAGCATTAAAATGTATATGCAGCTGCATTAGACGCAAAACTGGACTTCAGTTCCAATACCCCACAAAATCAGAATTAGAATTTTAAAAGAGAAGCAGTCTCTGAGACAAGCTGAGACACCCCCCAAAAAAAAATCGCTGTATAAAAATGAGTTCTTTAGTAAGGATATCATTTGCAGCCGTGGCGCACCTTCCCCAATCATTTCAGGTGAGAGCGGTTTTGACTCCAAACGTCGCGCCCGGGACTTATATAGTGCGGTGACGTCACAGAATCCCGCCGGTCTCTGATTGGCTTCATCTCTGCACATGTCATCTAGGCTATGCCCTTCTTCCTCCCAGAGTTCTTTGCCCCATGTAACGCCATGTGCTCGCAGCCATTTTATCAATCAAAAGCACACTTTGTTCACGCGAAGTACCCCAAAGTTCGACTTCGTTCAGAACCGATGTTTTCCTGAAATTCTAAATGAATTCCACTTCGTTAGAATCAATTCGCCCATCTCTATTTATAATATATGTATTTGTTATTGGATATTAGGGAAGGTTAGGTTTTTGTAGTCGTTCCCTAGTCAGTGACATTGTTATTTTCTATTTAGCTAAAGGAGTTGTGAATTAAAAAAATCCTCAGTGATTCTTATACAATCCAATGAATTTCTGTTTTTTTTTTTCTTTTTTTTATCACAGCAACAGATTGACAGATCAAAGCACTATAAAACCTATAGGACTCACCGTTATTTCACTCTACCCTATTTATTGTAATAAGAGAAATCTAGCCTAAAGCTTTCCAAATGAATGTAGTATTATTGTATTTTTTTCTATTGGTAAAGCTGATGGAGCTCTGTTTATAACAGGATTAATCAACAGTGCATCAATTCAATGATAATGTCAAATTGACTTTTAAATCAACAGGAAAGCTGCCACAGCAGGACACAGAACTTCCAAAGGGGGAACGGAATAAGATATGGTCAATGTTGCTGAACTGAGTGAAAAATACGCTCAGACAGGAAGTAAACAATGCAGCCAGATATCAGGAGAGAAATCCACTTGAAGTTAAAGAAAATGAAAAAATGGTTTATAGTTATGTTGTCAAACACTTTACCATATTACAGAAAGAAAAGTAATTTTGCCTGGACTGAAAGCCCCAGGTACATCATCATTTAGAAAGAGCCACCATCCATAGCTTGCGCTAAATTGCCTCATTGACTATTCGTCATAAACTTATGTTTTTGGTTTTTTTTAGATCTCTGGAAAGAGCATATCCTTAAATAACACTAGTAAAGGAAGAAATTACAATAAAAAGTGCTTATGATCTGTTGACAGGCATTCAGTGATGTCACACATATAGTATTCTTCCATTCAGAGGAGGGCAATAAAAACAGAGCGCCCCTTTAAAAGAACTGAATATCAGCTCAATTATTTCCAACTTCTAATTTTGAGATTTATGTGTTACATGTACACATACACTGCCACCTATGAGCTTATCTGACTAACCCAATGCATATGGGATGCCACAGGAAATCAACTTATGAAAATACAGTTGTAATTGGTCTGCAATATTCCAGAATTAAATCTATTTGTAATGTTGCACCTGCTTACCTGACATAAACTCTCTTATGATATATTGGTGGGTTTTCTCTGTCTCCATCACCCCATTGTGCGATTGCCAGGTGCTGATGGTTGCTTTGACAGTCTGGAAGCCTAAAAAGGCTGCCTGTGACATCACCATGCCTGGTCATTCCCAATAAGAAAAGTTGAACAAAATAAAAATAGATTAATTAAAACATGCGAACCATCTTTTGACTATTTCAAAAACTTATAACTAAAATATAATGTATATATATATATATATATATATATATATATATATATATATATATATATATATATATATATAAAATATAAAAAATAAACATATCATGTATAATGGCCTGGGTTAAAAAACCTTCATGTTTTTTAACCTGCACAATAATGACGTAAAAAACAGTGCCAGAATTGCTTTTTTCATGTGAAACCAAAGAAAACGACAGTTCATCCCACAGAAATGAAGCCCTTACACAGCTCCATGAACAGAAAAATAAATCCGCTATAGCTGTCAGATTATAGCAATGCATAAACATTGTTTTACATAATAAAATCGTTGAAAAAAATGTCTGCAGCATAAAAACTTACAAAGTAAAACTAATATGCCATGCATACTACGCAGTGAGCATAGTGCAGAAAGTAAAACTAAAAAACATTGCCAGGCTTATTGTATTTACTTCAACCTGCCTCACAAAAAATGTATTAAAAAAGATTGAAAACCCTGATCAAGTGTGTTATGTCCCTACAAGAGAAGCTAGGGATAACACCCTCTAAACTTTTACCTTAATCAACCTCGCCCGTAGATCTAACACCCCAACTATGTTAATTTCATTAGATGCAGAAAACGAGTTTGACTTCGTTGATTGGTCCTTCCTTTCTGGTGCTCTGACTGTCTTGGGTATTGGCCCGGTCCTCATTGTTAAAATAATGGCCCTTTATAACTCTCCCCAGGCACAAGTTAGAATAAATGGCACCCTCTCTGAGGCCTTCTTTATCCATAATGGCACCAGGCAGGGTTGTCCGCTTTCCCCCATACTGTATGCGTTAGCTATGGAACATTTGCTTCAAGATATTAGGGATACATTGTCTATTCATGGCATTAAAGTGGCAACCTCGATGTTAAGTGTTCAGCGTTCGCAGATGATCTACTGCTCTATGTTACTGAGCCTCGCATCTCCCTCCCCTCGGTTCTCCAGGTCCTGGGCCGATATAGTTCATTTAGCAATCACAAAGTGAACATGGCCAAAAGTATGTCCTTAAGTTTGGGCTTGTCGGTGGAGGATCTGGACCACCTGAGAAGGAATTACTCGTTCTTTTGGGCTCCTTCCTCAATCAAATACTTGGGCATTAATATACCCTCTGATCCCCAGAAAATTTTCGACCTCAATTTTGCCCCGCTTTCTAATTTGATTCATATTGATCTGTCCAATGGGACAAAAAGGATTTCTCTTGGTTAGGTCACATCAATATATTCAAAATGAATATCCTTCCACGGCTCTAATACTTATTTCAGACTGTGCCGATTCTCCTCCCTAGATCCTTTTTCCGATCCCTGCATAGTCTAATCCTACACTTTGTTTGGGCACAAAAACATCCCAGGCTATCTAAATCCACTCTGATGAAATCTAGGCTCGAAGGTGACCTGGCGATTCCGAATTTTCAATCATACTACTTGGTGGCTTCGTTGGTCAGAATCTTGGACAGCTTTCACAATCGGAAGTGCAAGTTGTGGGTTGGGATTGAGGCGGAATTATACGGTTACCCAACGGCGGCTGTACCGTGGCTACCCCCACAATGGCTACCCAGGAGGCTTCTCGTATCCCTCCCTCTCATTACCCGTATCACGGTTATAATAATTAGGTCCTACCCCTCATCTATGCACATCTTGGAGCCAGGTGGACCACTCGCACCCATTACAGGAAGTCCGGGTCTCCCAGAGGCGTTAAGGCCTGTGAGCCTTGGCATAGGAGGAGACAGAGGTCACGGTGTCTTTAAAGGGGATGTATCGCTTCCTTAGTTTGGCTGATTCACACTGCTCTCAGCTTCTCAACTCTGGAAATGCAGGGGCGTTTCTTCCCCTCCCAGCTGGGTGACATCATCCCCCCCTTTACTGTGCATGCTGGCTCGCGAGACTCCCCCCCCTCTCTGAGTCTACATGTCACTGTGTCTCTCCCTGCAGTCTTTTTTTGTAAGAGCTGTATACATACCACAGGCTGCATTCAATCTAGACTGAGCAACTGAACTCTTCTCCTCTCACAGCTGGAGATGCTCTATGAATGGCACAGAGTTCGCTTCTATGCAGGAGAGTTAGGCACCGGGACAAAACTGTTATGTTTTCTCATTGTAGAATCTGTTGCAGTCTGTTTCTGCTGGGTGTGGAGAGAGAAAATGCTACGGGCCCTAACTCTGAGTCAGGCAGGGATCGACACAAATTGTGCTATTTCCTGATTGTGTAAGCCCTTCAGTGTAATTCTGTTTCTTCTGCCTGTATAAAGTGAAAATGTGACGGTTCCTTACTCTGAGTGAGAGACACAGCTCTGTGAATTCGACCGGGGGCTGTACAGAATGTAAATGAGCTCTCAGCTAGTGAAATGCAAGGAGGAGGGATCCGGAGGGATTCGACCAGGACTGGATATCAGTGTAAACAAAAACACAAGATAAGGAAAACTGTGAATACAAGACAGCTTTGCTAATGACATCCAATTGCAAAGTTGCTTGTTTTTACTGTCCCCTTATTCTGAAGACCATTTAATAAAATGATAAAACCCCTTTAAGGACGTGTATCACGCAGGCACCCTCAAGCAATATCAGGCGGTGGTGACTGACTTCACGTGCTCTAGATTTTCCAGGTTGCACTACTACCAGCTGAGGAGTGTGTGTCTTGCCTTTAAAGCATCTCTTTCGCTTAATAGACCTCTCTCCATGTTTGGGAATTGGTGTCTGGATATGACTCATGCAACGCATTTTCTCTCCAGAATATATGATTTATTAGTAAGAACGGGATCTTCATCTAGATTGCCTTTTCAGAAAGCATGGGAGAGGTATCTTGCCCGAAATTTATCTGATGAGGATTGGGGCGAAATTTTCACCCGCGCCCGCGGGACCTCAATTTCTGTTAAAGTGCAAGAGCTCAACTATAAGATCATTTCTCGGTGGTACCGGGTTCCCACGGTTTTACATGCTATCCATCCTTCGGTATCCAAGATGTGCTGGAGATGCCAAAAAGAGGAGGGCACTATGTTACATATATGGTGGAACTGCCCATCATTACAGCCTTTCTGGTTGAAAGTGATCCAGGTTATAGAACTAATCTCTGATGAGAGAGTGGATAATGATCCTGCAGTTCTGCTCCTCCAGGCTGTTCGGGGATCGGTTCGCTCTTTGAAAAATCGACTCATTACTACTTTATTGAATGCCGCCAAGTTAGTGATTCCTAGACTTTGGCGCTCCTCAACCTGTCCCTCAATCACAAGTTGGTTCCAGGAAATCCATAAGATCTGCAGATGGGAGGAATTACGAAGCGACACTAAAGGCGATGTTATTAATTTCCATAAGATTTGGGATGACTGGCTCGCTTTTTGTAAGTCGGTTCACTATACCTCATTTACCTAATCTGTGTATTGCACACTTTTGAAGCTCGCTTGAGGGCGGCGTGGACGGCGCTGGGCTCGTGACTCCGAATGTACCCCTATTTTCCCTTCCCACCTTCCCCTTATTGAGGCTATGTTGCCTTTCCTTGTTTTGTTCTCTCGCATAGATGTTATGTCTACTTAGATTACTTCTCTAGAGACATCCCGATTAATGACCAGTATGATTTTGTCATCTTCTTGCTGTGACAATACTGCATAGTACTCTACTCTGGGCCGCTTCATACAGGTGTCAAACTTCCTGTCAACGCAGATTTCATCGAGCATACATAACTCACGGGTAGCATGCTGGCTCCTTAGGTCCTCGAGATCTTTTTCTCTTTAAACATTCTCTCCCTAGCCTTTTCAGGCTAATGTATACACTTGCATTAGACTTATATTCTTGCACTTAGTTTGCAGATTTTAGCGCCAGGGTTGTATGCTGTTGAAATATGTCACCCCTTTATGAGGTTTTTAACTGTGTATTGAAGATTGGCTCTGTAAATCTTTGTAGTTATGTTTTTCTCACATATGATACTGTCTGATCTACAGATTTGACATACGCTATGTTAATTGTAATCATTGTCTCTTGATTATTGGACTGTACCTGTCAGGGCTAAGCTGTGCTCAGACTGCAGACAGGCTGCAACAGCTGATGTGCGCTCCCTCTCACTGATACAACTTGCTGCTGACAGCTCTATGTGAGTGGACAGAGCCCAGCCACTCTGGACAGGGGGGAGTGCAGAGCCAATGGGAGGACCAGCTCCAATCAGATGCAGGGGCGGTTATCCGGAATCCATTTAAAACTCCCTGAAAAGCTGACTGCTGCGCCTGTGATATTCCTGGCTACCTTATTATTTGTTTTTGTGTTTTCGCTTATCCGTATACCTGACATCGGCACTGTCTCCCTGACCCCGGTTAGTCTCCTGATTTGTACCTCGCTCCCGTTCGTGTTTGACCACGGCTTGTTTACGTTTATCCCTCTGGTTCTCTGATTTGTGGACTTTGGCGGTTCCCTATTTGATATTGACCCGGACTGTCTGACTATTCTATTCCTCACGTTCCCAGCACTTTAGCAGAGCAGGGACTGTCGCCAGTTGCCGTTCTGCCGCTAGGGCAGCACGTCAAGTAGGCAGGGATAGTGGGTGGATTCCAGTAGGGCTCACTGCAGCCTCCCTTGAAGTGACATTATACAGGCCAAAACGTTTACTTGCTCTACCCTTCACTTTGGACCATGACAGCTCTGGTTAGAGCAAGATGCAGGGGCTAACCCAGCTAGTCCAGGATATGGCGCTAGGGTAGAACAACAGGAGGCTACCCCAAGTCAGAGGGTCCATGCATTACCTTCCCTCCTGTGGAAACCACTATCCAGTTGCCTGACAGGTTTGAGGTCAGGAGGGCCCTTTTGTGGCATTTAGAGAGCGGTTGTTGCCTGTATTTAGCTCAGCCCACTTACCTCAGGGAAATGAGGAACAAAGGTGGAATTGTTATGATTCCTTACTGCCAGGCGTCCCCCCAGGAGTGGGCATTTTGTTAAGCATGACTCACCTGGAACTGTCTTCTGTGGACTGGTTCTTTGCGCTTTTAGCGGTACTCTTTAATGACCCAGCCCCTTAGGGATGTGTGGCTGAGGCTCAGCTGACCCACTTTGGGCTGGGTGAGAGGACTGTGGAGGAGTTTTTGCTCCGGAATTTCGTCGCTGGTGTGCGTTCTGTCTGGGCTGGAACGACGCAGCTTCAGAGGCGGCCAGTTTAGATTGGGTTAGCTGACCATGTGAAGGATTTATTGGTGGCTTACCCACTCTGGTACTTTCAGATGAGGCCAGGCATTGGCCGTTCGTTGGACAGACGATTTTAGGAGAGATGGCAAGAAAAGGTACCGTCCCCCCCCCCGGAGTGGTCCACACATGGTCACACCTAAAACCCGTTGTTTACGACGTAAAACCCAGTAGTAAGCCCATGACATGTAGGGGCTTTTTCTGTCACTGCGGCTAGTGGACCGTAGGACTTACGTCGCATCCGGGGTACGTGCTTCTACTGTGGAGAGTGGACACAGAATTGGGAATGCTCAATCGGAAGACCAGGTCGGGAAAAACTCCAAACTCCTAGTTGTCAGCAGGAGGATCACCTAGGACGGCAGGTATTTCTCTATTGGTATCTAAAATAAGTGCTGTACCAGTTAAGATTTCATAATTTTCGCTGTCCGGTTTCTGGGAGTGCTTTTGTGGATTCCTGGATACAGCTTCTAATTTGCGTGATGCCATCTTTCGCCAAAGTCTGGGCCTACCTTGTGGGACCGCTATCTGACTCGCTGCGGGCTGTGGATATTGGACCTCACTCCCACTAGCTCGGGGCGCAATCCAGTATTGTAATCCCCTGAGCTGGAGATTGGTGGTCGGTTCCATACATATTGAAAAGTGTATTCTATTCGTCAAGGAGGGGCTGCCCGTGATGTGGGTGTTGGGGCTGCCCTGCGGCTTCAGATACATAACAGTGTTGACAGGAATTCAGGGAAAGTTAGTCAGGTGGGGGACAACGGGGATTGCTGTGACTGTGTTCCTTACCATGCGGAGCAATACTGATGTGCAGGTTATGTTCTATTTGTAAGCGGTGGGTGCCAGCGTTGAAGCTATGCGGCATTTGTGAAGTCGTTGCTGGCTAAGGTTCCCAGAACTCGTAACTCAACTCGTGGTAAACTTGCCCTCCTCCTGTTACCTGAAGTACGTATGGGGTTCAGGTGGTGGTTTAACCGCCCCACCCCCTCCCCCCCCCCCGGTGGGCTTATGCGTCTGGAAATTTCCCTCTTCTCTCTGTTTACATAACGTTGTCCCATCGTGCACTTCGTATAGATGGTATATTCAGCCTGTGACTCCGCCCTCTAGGCTCATTGTCCAGTTCGCATAGAGGGGGAGTTAGAACCCAGACCAGGGAAGGGTCCAGTGGGCCCTCCAAAAAGGGGGGTATGTCAGGGCTAAGCTGTGCTTCAGAATCAGACAGGCTGCAAAACAGCTGTTGTGCGCTCCCTCCCTGATACCACTTGATGCTGGACAGCTCTGTGAGTGACAGAACGCCCAGCCACTCCTGTCAGGGAGGGTCGCGTGCACCAGCCAAATGGGCGGACCCGGAGGCCGCTCCAATCAGCTGACGGGGGGCGGTATCCAGGAATCCCATTTAAACTCCTGCAAAGCGACTGCTGCAGCCTGTGATATTCTGGCTACCTTGTTATTGTTTTTGTGTTTGTTATCCGTATACCTGACCTCGGCCTGTTCTCCTGACCCCGGTTAGTCTCCTGATTTTGTACCTCGCTCCCGTTCGTGTTTGACCTCGGCTTGTTTCGTTTATCCCTCTGGTTCTGATTTGTGGCTTTGCCGTTCCTATTTGATATTGACGGACTTGTCTGACTATTCTACTTCCTCACGTTACCAGCACTTTAGCCAGAGCAGGGACTGTCGACCAGTTGGCCATTCTTGCCGCCTAGAGGCAGCACGTCAAGTAGGCAGGGGACAGTGGGCGGGGTTCAGTTAGGCTCACTGCCTCCTCCCTTGACGTGACAGCACCGTTCATTCTTCTGATGTCTTTCATAATAAAGCTTTTGAATTTGAAAAAAAAAATGATTGAAAAGTTTTGTGTCCCCCAAAATGGTGCCAACGAAGATGTCAACTCATCCTACAAAAAGTAAGCCCCTACACAGCTCTGTGTGCTGAAAAATAAAAACAAGCTACTATATCGATGAAATTATTCGAATAATTTTTTTATTGTGTAAAAGTAATAAAACATAAAAAATACATTTAGTATCATTGTAATCGTGCCCTTCTAAAATGTACAACACAACCCTAAATGAATTCCCTACCAAGTGTTGAGTCCAACATGAGGTTTTTTTGGAGCTTTTCAGATGCAACCCACCAAAGTCTGTGATAGCGCTCCTACCCTTGTAGGCACTGCCATAGACCCAAATAGTAGTTTACGCCTACATATAGGGCATTGCCATAATTTTAAGAAATTATGTAACAAATTTTGAGGTGATTTTTCTCCAGAATTTTGTGGAGTAATTAAACATTTTTAGCTGAAACTATTGTATTGACCCAATGCTAAAAATCTCTGTGAAACACCCGTGGGGTCAATATACTCAATACAACCCTAGATATAGTCCTTAGGGGGTGTATTTTCCAAAATGAGATCTTTTTAGGAGTGTTTATTGTCAGCAAACTTGAATTGATGCCTAAAAATTATCCTAAAAAAAATGAGACCCCAAAATCCAATAGGTATTACTTCAATTTGGAGACCTGAGGTTGAGTGAAATGTCACAGTTGGGTCACATAAGGGATAATTCTAAAAACAGAAGCGTCAGGGAAATCAGCAATGAGTTGTGTTGTTCTGTTAACATCTATTGTGTTCCAGTAAAAAATGGAATCAAATTTAAAATCTACAAAAAAGTGTAATGTTGACATTTCACTTCTACTTTGCTTTAAAGGGGTTTTCCCACTACAAAGATTAGCTTTCAACATGGAAGGACAGATAAATGAAGACTTTTCCTAAATACATTGATCAATAGATTTTACTTTAGTCTTGAGACAAGATACAATTTATGTGCTCTGAGTGCATACAGGTTTCTATGGTTAACCATAACTCTGTTATCTTATTAGAGCAGAGAGCTTAGAGCAGGGAGTGACGTCACCCCATTGACATACTCAGCTTTGGAGCAAACTTAATATCTCTAACTTGATTAGCTTCTGTTTTCAAATAAAGCATTTTCTTTCAGACCTCACTGCATGTGTACCTTGTGTTTAATGAAAATAACATCTCCTGCACTTGTCAATGTGACGGCTCACCTAGAAGTTGAATATGCTAATCAAATTAATACTCAGATAGGCAATTTGATTACTTTTTATTCTTTTTCTTTAAGATTACAGCTTTAGAAAGTGTAGATTGTAAATGAATTAAAATCTCCGAATCTTGGAGCCAAGATGTGGCTGTTAAATAATGAGACTGTAATTCTAGGAAAACTTAATTTGAAGTATGATGTGTCAACTATGATCTTTGATTCCACCATACCACACCTAGCAGTTGGCATTACACATTATTAGGAGGTGTTATTAATTTGAATTTAAAAAAATGTTTCGCTCAAAAAATTGAATGTATTCATTAAATTTTTTTACTGAAATTGAACAAGCCAGTTGGCTTTGACAACGATCCAAAACATAAGGCCAAGTCAACTTGTCATTGGCTACAGCAGAACAAAGAAAAGGTTCCGGAGTGGCCATCTCAGTCTCCTGACCTCAATGTCATTGAGCTACTCTGGGAAGTTCATACAAGACAGCCCAGGAGATTACAGGAACTGGAGGCTTTTTGCCAATAAGAATGGGCAGCTTTACCATCTGAGAAAATAAAGAGCCTCATCCACAACTACCACTAAAAACTTCAAGCTGTCATTGATTTTAGACGGGGAAATAGATGGTTTTAAAAGAAGGGGGTATTTTTGGGTCATTTGGATGTTTTTGGTCATATTTGATTTAAAAAAGAGAAAAAACAGTAGTTTGACAATAAATGCTTCCCCCAAAACCAAAAAACCATGAGTAAAAAAAAAAATTTTTTTGTGTTTCATTATATTTCTAAAAAAAGGCCGAGAAACTTTTGAGCATAACTGTAGATGCACTGGACAGCACAGGTACATAGGTGACACATGGGTTACCTCAGCAAGAGCACAGCTGACAGGGGTCAGGATTCTAGGATGAACACCAAAGTAACTCACCCAGGAGCGAGCAAGGACAGGAAATTCCTTTTATGCAAAAAGAGGTCACAGGTCAATTGGCAGGTAATTGGATACTGTCTCTTTAAATTTTGACTAGTGCCCTTAGGGGGTGTCGCGCCACAGGATGCCAGAAGCGGGGAAGCACAGGAGAGCGTAATGCTGGAAAAAACGCACCAATTCCAGCAGTATATACAGGGCCGGGAAAAGGGGCACGGCAAAACCCCTGGTCCTGCAGGGGTTTATAATAACAGTCCCCCCCTTTTTTAAAACCCTCCCCTCAGGCTAATGGGTCCCAAAAAAGAAAAACCAGGATACCATTCCCTTCTGGGTTCCCCGGGAAAACTGTCTTCAGAGGAGGTTTTCCTGAAAGTCTCGGGGGCTTCTTGGACCCGGGGAGTAGAAACAGATATGGTAGGCAGGAGGAGTGGTGGGCATAAATCAGAGATGACTTGAAAGTCCAGGGGCTCTTCTTGCACTTGAGGCTCTTCAACAGGCAAAACAGACGGGCTGTGATTCTGGAACCATGAATCGCGGGGGCTGGAGCGGGAGCTGGGCAAGAATAGAAACAGGGGTTTTTAAGGGGGCGTAATGCCCCGGACGCAACTAGTTGTTTATTTTATGCTATGTGCTTTGTTTCACTTTATTTTCATACTTGCAATTGTCCAAGTTATAGCCTAACTGTTAAACCTTTGAAATAAACCTGCCAAGTTGTTTTATCCCCACCTCCAGAAGTGTGTACTAAGCTATGACAGGGGTTTTCTGAGTCGACCTCTGGCAGAAGAGGGACCCTTCCCCTTCTGATACTGAAAGTAAAAAGAAATTTAGGTGGAGGCACTGCCCATAGGAGGTTTTAGTGCAAACACCCTGCCCATGGGAGGTTGGCAAAGGGTGTTTTTCTTGAAAAATGCACTGGAACTCGGATTTCCCTGTCATGAGTAAAATAGAAGTGACCTTATCTGGTATCCTAACCACAGAATATGTTTCAGAACTTGAACCTGCAATGCTGTAATTTGCTGGGTATGGACACACCACTAAGTGAGGCATATTTACATAGTCATTTCTTTTCCACTATCTAGAGCACACACCTGTTTTACCTGGCCATCTGGCATGTTAAGATAACAGAAATTTTCATCACTCCACCGGAATGTTTAAACAGTATATTAATACACACATTTGTCGTCACAAAACAAATCTGGGTTTGGGGACTATATGGTATGTCTCTTCATACAGTCTAGTAGGGGAATGTTTAACCATCTGGTTCCTCATTCTACTGCAAACCCAGCTACCCGAGACGGGGAGAGGGACTAGATTTCAGCTTTTAGGAGGACACTTAGTTGACAGCCCAGGTGCATGGCAGGAACTAGAGGAGTTCTACTAAGCTGTGTAAAATGGGCACCATCAATACCCAACTCTTACAGGCCTCAAATAGTTTGGGAAGCTTTGTTCATATTGAGCCTGTGATAGATCATATCCTTGTGCACTTTTTGTGTAACACATTTGCACATTTTTATGCATTTAGGTAAAACAAGCACATACTTTTTAACACAAGTAAATTTGAAACATTTGTGATGTCATAGTGGCCTACCAGACTAAATTAGTTTTGTAGTATCAAAGCAGACATGTGGCAGACACCTAAAACAGAGTACAAAAATAGTGTATGGCCTTTCTTACAACCACTAATTTGAGGATAGAGCTCTAGCCACAGATTAGTTCACCAAATCACTTATTTAATGAAAAAGGGCTCTGCCAACAGTAGGCTTCAGAGCCCTACAGCAGACTGTCATGGAGAATAACGTACAAGCACCAGTGTTTCTGACCGCGTGCTCTGTGTGCTTTGCTCTGCCACTATGACCATATATTACATGTATAATGTGTAATGTGCATATTATATGTACATGTGTAAATTGAACTGTACAGTACTGTCTTAACTAGTGTTGCTTGAATGGGACCTTGTTTGGTTTTACACAGGTTTAACCTTGTGAAAAAAATTGGGTTTGGGACATCCTGAACCTTAATTTTTTTTTCTCTAACCTCTAACCATAATTGTAACCTTAACCCTAATTCCTGTCTGCTGTCCTGTCTAATGTCACTTTCTGTTTCTTTAACATTTGCCCAATTTGATGGTAACTGGAAGTGACATTGGACGTAACATCCAACATCACTTTCGATAACTATAACATTAAACTTACATTCAAGTAACAGGAAGTGACGTTGGATGGGATGTTTAACTGGAAGTTAGGTTACCACTGGAGCATCGCATGACCCTTAAACAGATCTAACCCTAACTTTGATATAGTGTTACGGTCGATTTTTGTCCAAAATCTAATTGGGCCAATCAAAGTCTTAACATAGTCTTAACATACTAGTCTTAGTCTTAACATACTGCCATGAGCCAGCACCAGGCTCCTCCCTGCGTACACAGATGTGTATGACGTCTTGTCTGTGCTGCTTGTAGCAGGATGGTTCCACACTCTTGTCTACCATGTGCCTGACTGTGCTTGATTATACCTATCATAGCAATTAAACTCCTCCTGTCCTGATCTAATGTCTGTCAGACCATGAATATTGCCTGACCCTTCTGTACTATATACTTGTATGTCAGCTGTTGCAACCGGAAACTACAGTATCCAGGACGGGGCCAGAGACACAGCGCAGCATAGGGGGAGATACACCCCGCATTATCTGGCGTGCCACTGTGGCCACGGCAGCAGGAGGCAGGTACTGGGTGCGTGGGGTGGGCTTATAAAGCCTTCCCCATGTACGCATGAAGCAGAGCCGCCGAGGTAAGCAATCAGGTGGCCCGTTGGGGTCCTTGGAGCTAGTTGAGATTGTGGGGGGAGTCATAGCCAGTTATGGCTCAACAAAATCACGTGATAGAATGTGTGGCTGATCTGGAGAAAGTGGGGCTCTTCAGGTGGAAACCCTCAGAGCCAGGTGATATAGTGGCCACCAGGGATGGCTGGTGGTGCCCTTGAGCCGAGGGTAACAGCTGAGGGTAATTTACAAAATGGAAAGTGGTGTCCCCAGACTGTGTGGGTGGCTCCAAGGACCACAGCCCCAATTGTTCAGATGTGGTATGGTTGGTGTTTTGTGTGAATGTTATGTTTGGGTTGTTTGCATTTTTTGCAATCTTATTTATTCTATTTGTATTTTATCTTAACAAAACAGCTGCTGTGACAATCTTATCAAACCTTGGTATGTAGTTTTTCTTTTAAGGGATGGGAGTAGGGGGTAGAGGTGTGACACGATGCAAGAGGTCTTGTTTTGGGTCATTCACCATACGTCGAAAGTGCCCTGAGTCATGCAGCAAAGTCTAAACCTACCTGCATGGTTTAGTGCGAAAGACTAGATGCTCCATAGACTTTTATTCATGGAGCAACCCTATACCAGTTCCACATGTGCAACCAAAAGTGAATCACCATTTGCCTGCAGTTACTGTAGGTCTGGCAACATGTACCCTTATGTAGATATACACTATATATTTATTTTGTTAGGCACTTCTTGAAATACATTTATTTCACTACAAGCCAAACAAAAAACATTTACCCTAAATTAAAAAAATTAAATCCTTTATTGAACAAAATAAAACACAAAATATACACTAAAACATACAATGGTGCTGGAATACTAATAGTGACACTCATATGTACAGTATATCCCAAAATGGAATACACAAATCAAACTCAGACAATATTAGTGGAGAAAATAAAGAAAACATAAATAATAAGTCATATATCCCAAGTAAATGATAACACTAATGTATTCATATATACTTATATCATAAATAATAAACACCCAAAGTAACATGAGGTTGAAATAATAAATGGGAGAGACACCCAATGCACGTTTCGCAAATGGAACTTTTAATAGCAGCATCTAAGGAGCTTGACAAAACAAAGGGGCGTCTATGTCTGCCCAATTGTGCAACCCAACACAGTAGTGGGGGGTCACCAAAAGAAAGTTCTGCACAAGATGTCATCTAACCTAAAGCCAGTCCTAGTGTACACAGAAGATATTTACACACAAAGCACAAGACAACAAGACCTAAGATATTCTTTCCAACTCCTTATTTTGTGGGGCTGTTTTGTGTCAAGGTTTCCAAGAAGTACAATAATATTGTTAGCATTATCAGCCTCTCACGGGATACCAGCTGTGCCAGGTGTCTTAGGGCTGATGCTGCCTATCTGTTATTTCTATAGCCTGAAGGAAATAACTAACATTCTGTAATGTCATCTTTGGAAATGCTGTGTAGTGTAGGATAGTGATTCTGAAGCATTAATTCCCAATCAAGCAGTGAACTCCAATGGGTCATTTGGCAAGAATAAAGACTGAAGCTTTGACAAATATTAACATTATAAAATCAGACAGCAGAAAGAGGCCTTCCTAGCTGAGGGAATTAAAGTCTGCTAAAAAAGGTGATCTATACTAACGATCAGTTTATATTCCCTTAAATAATCTCCAAAATACAGAGTATAGTTTCAGCGCTCAGTTTTTTTATTAATCAACACAGTATTTTTCGAACATTTTACATAGTCTGTGGGATTTCAGTTCAGAGGTAGTCAATATTATCTGCACAGGAACAAAAATAAAGCAAAGTTTATTGTCTCTTTGACAGTCTTTTCACTTTAAATCAAAAAACGCCTCCTTCAGCATAAACATAAAACACAGTCCTTTCTTCAGGTATGCAAAGAAAATGAAACAATCTTACCAAACCTCAGCGTAGAGTACCATAGGAGTTTCAACAGCTTGGTTTAACAAGAACGTATCACCATTTTTTATACTAATTAAAACAAGATACCGATACATATTCTTTTCTTCTTGTGGGGGCAGCCATCATGCCTGAACTGTTTGTAACAGCATTTAGAAAGATTTTTTACAGCAACTACATGAGCATAGAAGCTTGGGAACAGAAGAAGACTCATTGACCTCTATATGAGAGTTTTCTAAGCATGCTCTGTGATCTGGGAAGAAATCACTGTGAAGGGAAAAGGGAGAGGGAGCTGTGACATCTCCCATTATGATCGATACAGTGGGTACAAAAAGTATTTAATTTTTCACTCTTTTTCATTGCAGCCATTTGGTAAGATCAAAAAAGTTCATTCTTTTGCTCATTAATGTACACTCTGCACCCCATCTTGAAAGGAAAAAAACAGAAATGTAGATTTTTTGGCAAATTTATTAAACAAGAAAAACTGAAATATCACATGTTCATAAATATTCAGACCTTTTGCTCAGTATTGAGTCGAAGCACCCTTTTCAGCTAGTACAGTCATAAGTCTTCTTGGGAATGATGCAACAAGTTTTTCACACCTGGATTTGGGGATCCTCTGCCATTCTTCCTTGAAGATCCTTTCCCGTTCCCTTAGGTTGAATGGTGAACGTTGGTGGACAGCCATTTTCATGTCTCTCCAGAGACGCTCAATTGGGTTTAGGTCAGGGCTCTGGCTGTAGCAGTCAAAAATGGTCACAGAGTTGTTCTGTAGCCACTGTTTTGTTATTTTAGCTGTGTGCTTAGGGTCATTGACTTGTTGGAAGATGAAACTTCGGCCCAGTCTAAGGTAAAGAGCACTCTGGAAGAGGTTTTTATCCAGGATATCTCTGTACTTGGCCACATTCATCTTTCCTACAATTGCAACCAGTCGTCCTGTCCCTGCAGCTGAAAACACCCCCATAGCATGATGCTGCCACCACCATGTTTCACTGTTGCGATTGTATTGGGCAGGTGATGAGCAGTGCCTGGTTTCTCCACACATACTGCTTAGATTTAACACCAAAAAGTTCAATCTTCGTCTCATCAGACCAGAGAATCTTATTTCTCATAGTCTGGGAGTCCTTCATGTGTTTTTTTGCAAACTGTATGCTGGCTTTCATATGTCTTGCACTGAGGAGAGGCTTCCATAGGCACACTCTGCCATAAAGTCCGGAAAGGTGGAGGGCTGCAGTGATAGTTGACTTTGTGGAACTTTCTCCCATCTTTCTACTGCATCTCTGGAGCTCAGCCACAGTGATCTTGGGGTTCTTCTTTACCTCTCTCACCAAGGCTCTTCCCCCACGATTGATTAGTTTGGCTGGACACCCAGGTCAAGAAAGAGTTGTGGTAATCCCAAACTTCTTCCATTTAAGGATCATGGAGGCCACTGTGGTTTTAGGAACCTTGAGTGCTGCAGAAATTCTTTTGTAACCTTGGCCAGATCTGTGCCTTGCCACAATTATGTCTCTGAGCTCTTTGGGAAGTTCTTTAGACCTCATGATTCTCATGTGCTCTGACATGCACTGTGAGCCGTGAGGTCTTATATAGACAGGTGTGTGCCTTTCCTAATCAAGTTCAATCAGTTAAATTAAAGTGTCACAGCAAAGGGTCTGAATACTTAAGACAATATGATACTTCAGGTTTTTTGTTTAATACATTTGCAAAAATATCTACATCTCTGTTTTTTTTGCTTTCAAAATGGTTTGCAAAGTGTACATTAATGAACCAAAAAATAAACTTTTTTGATCTTACCAAATGGCTGCAATGAAAGACAGAGTGAAAATTTAAAGGGGTCTGAATACTTTCCATACCCACTTTCGGTGTTATGTTTTCTATACACATCGGTGTTACCTCTCAGTGTAATCCTGCCTGTGCTGATAATGAGGAGACTGCTGATATGTTCTCTCTACAGTACCAGACTATTATTAGGTCTAAGCGCTCTCTTCACTATGGTTCAAAATTTCATAATAAAGTTACTGTTTGATTTGTAGCTGATAAAGAGATTAGCTAAACATTTTTTTATATTTTTGCAGGTTTTTAAACCCTTACTAAAAATAATGACGTCTTCTAATTTATCCAATTAATTTTCAGTAGATCTGTACTTTTTTTCCTGCAAAAGGACTTTTACTTTTAAATTTAAAACCTTACTTAATTGTATTTGTGCATTGGGAGACCTTAGTATACCAATGGATTACTGCCTGTACATGGGAATTCTCATTCTAATTCATACTAAAAAAAGTCAAACGTATTTTGTTGTAATTAGGCAAGCAGGTAAAATGGACTAACAGATTTGACTTAGGGTGCTTTCACACGGTGCAGTTTAGTTGGTGCGTTATTTTCACTTGCAGTACTACACTGCAATTAGACTGCCTCTATTACCAGTAGGATTCTTCCAGTTGTCTAAATTATCTGGAAAGGTGTAAAGAGTAGTGATGAGCGATTGTGTTGACAATCATCATCTTATAGATAACAGATTTTTGAAATGATCATGCTGATAGTTGATAATCACCGATGACCATTAAAGTCTATGGGAGAGCAACAACACCTTCATTCTTACACCCAAACAGGGGAGGAGAAGCTGGAATTAACATCCACAACAGTAACCTGGATATGTGCTACCTCTTAGGCAAGACAATTAGGCTATAAAAGTCACAGAAAACAATTCATAGGCTAAAATAATGCATCATGTTCAATGGCTAACAGAAAACATGAGGACGGCGTAGCCACAGCAGGTACAGTGGTACCAGCAGCTACGATGCCCCTTTCACACAAACAAGACACCGCTATTGGAAATGGCACATGGGAACTGCCAGGAGACCCCTAGAACTTTTTGCACCAGGGACCAACAACTTGTCATATATGCGGTGCTGGTGGCAGCAAGAACGTCCCAACGGGGAACGCGGAGGTTCAGCTGGCAGGGCCTCAGTTACAGCGGGTGCGGCGAGAGACACGGCCACATGCAGCTAAATCAAATGGGGTGCCCACCCATTACTACTTCCTATTTTTAACATATCACCGGGCACCTTTTTCATTCCGGCCCCTGGCAGGAATACTACCCAATTGCCACCCCTGGCATCCATTTTAAAGTAGCCTGACCCCAAAACCACCAAAAAATGCCCTTATGGACACTCAGAATACACATTCCCAATAAGAAATTGACTATTTAAAAAAATATATATTTTTCCAATCTTGCTTCTGCTGCTGCTACAGCTACTTGCCATTCTACTGCTGGCACATTGCTGAAGTTGTACCACCGTGACATTAGAACGTGAAGCTGACGCAACAGATGTCTCCAGTGGAGGACTGTGTCAAATTCCTGCATTCTATTGTCAAGTGGGTTGAAGGAAATTGCTCACTTTTGATTTGGAACGTGGATCACGGAGGGTGGACACCCAGTAACCGCTCTAGATTTTGAGGGCCTTGAAGCCCGGCAACTTGTCTTTTTGTCAATAAGACCTCTACTAATGGTTTCTTTTACAGCGGCATGCCCCAAAACCAGCAAAGATGCCCTTGATAGAAGTTCAGATTAAAAGATTAAATAGTGCCGGAAGAAATCTTTAAACCACCATTTTAGTTGAACTGGACATTGACGCACGGACTGCAATAAGAGTATTTAAATGTTATATGAATTAATATGGCAATCTTGGCATCACTAACAACAGGCGCAATTTACTAGGAAATATGTATAACACAATTTGCGTACAACTGAGCTCTATGCACCAAACAGAAGCATAGACTGCAATAAGAGTATTTAATGTTATATGGATTAATATGGCGGTCTTCACACACTGACAACAGGCACAATTTACTAGGAAATATGTATAACACAATTTGCGTACAAGTGAGCTCTTTGCGCCAAACAGACGAATAGACTTCAATAAAACTATTTAAAAGTTATAGGGATAAGTTATGCCAGTTTTGGGAAAACTGACACGCAGTGAGTGCAATAGAACTGGAAAAACAAAAGGGACAATTCCACCTCCTATCAGAGGTCTGCTGGCCAAAAAGGTGGTAAAAAACAATGCTTTTTCAGTTCAAGATCACAGAACACACTGAGCTGAACAATATCTGCACGCACCAGAAGATATCTTTAAAAGTTTCTCTAACTAAAAAAGAAATGAAATTCTGTAATATATTCTAAGCTGTAGGTAGGTGGAGGGTTTTGTGTAAAAGAGACTCTCTTTTAGAGCTGTTAGAACAGCTATTGGTTTAAACTCCGACACGTCCTACTGTGAAGTGACATATACAGAGAATGAGCTGAACAGGAACTGCAGTTGCATAGATAAAACGAGGTCACATGATTTTTGCAGCCAATGAGATCCATACACTGCCCAGTCATGACGTCGTACATCCTCCTCACCCCCTCTTTCCTCAGAGCTGATTGGCTGGCCGCCAAAATTACAGGAAATGCTGAAAGATTATCTATAAGATTGTCACCTAAACTATCGCGTGATCGGAAATTTCCGATAAGCCTAAAAAACGTGCCGATTTCAACTTTTGTCAATAATATCGCTCATCCCTACTAATGAGTGATCAATCAATTATTGTGTTTGAAGTCTTGTAGATTATAAACACAGTAATGGATCACTCACCCTGACAGATTTGACTTCACACGGTGTATTTGCGGGTCATATTTCAGGGCGTTATTGTGCCATGCTCATTGAGAGCTATGAATACCTGCCACTTTCCCCGATGCATATTGCGCACCAGGTAAAAGAAGTGACATGTCACTTCTTCTCTGTTGTGCTTGCGTTTCTGGGAAAGTGAAACTCAATGGGAGCCGGTGCCCATCACTTTTTTGGTGTAGAGACTGAGACAGCATAATTTTCTACATTTAGAGTCCCGTAAGTAGGGATGGGCTTTCCAATAGGGAATTCCCAGGTCATTAATCCCTGGAGCGCACATAGAAAGTAGACACTAGGACATGTGTCACAAGCAGCGGTAGTGGATCCTCTGGACCACCGCAAGCGATAGCGTAAGCTATGCCAGGGAGCAGAATCTAAATAGGTCCCGGTATTTACCAAAGTCTGCCGCAAAGCGGGATGGACTTGCTTCGGCGGGAGTCTACCAGGTCGCTTCCACTGACGTGAGTTGCCTTTGGAGGCAGCCAAGGTGTAGCGAGGTACAAAATCGTAAGGCAGGAATGTCAGGACAGGCGGTAAGGTTCGTGGACAGGCAGGAAGGTCAGGGCAGGCGGCAAGGTTCGTGGTCGAGAGACGGAGGCAAACGGTACGGTACACGGTAATCAGACAAGACTTCAGGAACGCTTTCTCAATAGACTAATGGCACTAAAGATCTGGCGGGGTAAGCAGGAAGAGGCAGGCTTAAATAGGCGCATCGGCCAGCAATAGCCAATTACCAGTGCGCTGGGCCTTTAAATTTAACACTGCCGGCGCACGCGCCCTAGGGAGCGGGACCGCGCGTGCCGAGGGACAGACACTACAGTAGGAGCGTGGCCGGGTAAGTGACCTCTGGAACTAGCAGGGGAACGAGCGCGCCAGCGACCCGCCATGCGGGACACTCCGCGGCCTGGGAGCGGGGCACGGATGCGCCTGTGACCTGGGACGAGGGTTGCAGGGGCATCCATGAAAGTACCCCCCCCCCCCCCCTTGGCCCTCCCCTCTTTCTGGCCTGAAGGAATTTCTGGATAATGTTACGGTCCAGAATGTTCTCCTCTGGCTCCCAAGACCTTTCCTCGGGCCCGAACCTCTTCCAGTCAATGAGAAAAAAGACGCTTCCCTCTGACCGTCTTCATATCCAGAATCTCCTTTACAGTAAAGACATAGGATTTAGGATGACCAGCTTCAGAAGGGAGACATGGAAGGAGTTTGGGACCCGCCTAGTGGGAGGAAGGCGGAGCTTACATGCCACTGGGTTTATGCGCTTCAGCACCTCGAACGGTCCCAAGAACCGGGGACCAAGCTTATAGCCGGGGATCTTGAGGTGGATATACTTCGCCGTCAACCACACCTTTTCACCAGGAGAGAAGATAGGGGAAGGTCTTCGTTTTTTGTCAGCTTGTATCTTGTTACGAGCGGAAGTCCGGAGTAGAGATTGGCGTGTCTGATTCCAGACAGCTGTTAGGCTGTTAGGCCGGACCAACTCTTCCACGGCAGGAACCTCGGAGGGCAGCGGGAGGAGGAGAGCAGCCCAGAGTCTGATTAACTCTCTCCACTTGCCCGTTAGACTGAGGATGGTAGGCCGAAGAGAAGTCCAGTTTCACTTGGAGTTGGCCACAGAGAGAGCGCCAGAACCTGGAAACAAATTGAACTACCCGATCTGAAACAATGTGCTGAGGAAGCCCATGTAGTCAGAAGACGTGTTGAAAAAACTGACCGGCAAGGCGAGGGGCAGAGGGTAGACCTAGCAGAGGAATAAAGTGAGACATTTTGGAGATCCGGTCCGTGACCAGCCAGATAACGGTATTACCAGTGGAAGACGGGAGGTCAGTAAAAAAGTCCATAGCCATGTGGGTCCAGAGACAGCTGGGAATCGGCAGCGGCTGAAACAGGCCTGCCGGCTTGAGACAAGGCAACTTGTTACGGGCACAGGAAGCGCAAGATTCCACGAACTCTCAAACATCTCGGGTAAGGCCAGGTCACCAATAAAAATGGGAGATAAGCAAGCAAGATTTCTGCACCCCTGGGTGCCCAGCCACACAAGAACAATGACCCCAAGACAGTATCCTCTTCCGTAGAGCCAGGCGTATGTAAGTCTTGCCCGGAGGAATTAGTTGTAGGTCAACGGACGCAGCAGAGATCAGCCGTTCTGGGGGAATGATGTGCCGTGGAGCAGGTTCGTCCCCAATCACGTCAGAGGCATGGGAGAGGGCGTCAGCCTTGACATTCTTCTCCGCTGGGCGGAAATGGATTAGAAAATCGAACCGGGAACGGGCTTGGCGCGGATTGAGTCGTTGGGCTGTCTAGAGATTTAGGAGGTTTTTGTGGTCAGTGTAGATATTGACCGACTGACGAGCTCCCTCCAAGAGATTGCGCCATTCCTCCAGGGCCAGCTTGATGGCCAGTAACTCCCAGTCGCCAATGGAGTAGTTTCTTTCCGCAGCAGAAAAGGTTTTAGAGAAAAACCCGCAAGTGAGGATCTTGCCTTTGGGCCCTTTTTGGGTGAGCACAGCCCCGGCCCCCACCAAGGAGGCATCGACCTCTAGAAAAAATGGTTTCTCTGTGTCTGTCCGGGAGAGTACAGGTACTGAAGCGAAAGCAGACTTCAATTTAGAAAAGGCTTCTTCTGCCGCTGGTGGCCAGAGCTTGGGATTACTATTCTTCTTGGTTAACGCCACAATAGGCGACACCAACGAGGAAAAATGTGGTATGAACTGCCTATAGTAATTGGCGAAGCCCAGAAATCTCTGTATGGCACGGAGGCCCACGGGTCGTGGCCACTGTAAGACGACAGACAGTTTCATGGGATCCATCTGCAGACCCTGGTCCGAAACAATGTAGCCGAGAAAGGGGAGACTTGTCTTGTGAAAGAGGCACTTCTCGAGCTTGGCATACAGACGGTTAGCATGTAAACGCATGAGAACTTGTCGCACATGGGCCTGGTGGGATTCTGAATCAGGTGAAAAGATCGGGATGTCATCCAGATAGACGACCACACAGGTGTACAGGAGGTCTCTGAAGATGTTGTTGACAAACTCCTGGAAGACTGCAGGGTCTTTACAGAGTCCGAAGGGCATGACCAGGTACTCGAAGTGCCCATCTCGAGTATTGAAGGCCGTCTTCCGTTCTTCTCCTTCACGAATCCGAATAAGGTTGTAGGCTCCACGTAGGTCCAGTTTGGAGAAAATCTTGGCCCCACGGAGCCGGTCAAAAAGCTCGGAAATCAATGGCAAGGGGTATTGATTCTTTATGGTGATCTTGTTGAGACCGCGATAATTGATACATGGACGTAGGGATCCATCCTTCTTCATTACGAAAAATAACTCGGCTCCAGACAGAGAGGAGGACTTACGAATAAACCCCTTTTGGAGATTCTCCTTGATGTAGGTGGACATATTCAAGGTCTCAGGCACAGACTGAGGGTAAACCCTGCCCTGTGGAGGAGATGTTCCGTGCAGTAGGTCAATAGGCCAGTCATAGGGGCGATGTGGAGGCAAAGTCTCCGCTTGCTTCTCGGAGAAGACATCAGCATACTCTTGATACGGAGTGGGAAGACCCGCCAGAGGCTTAGACGGTACTGGAGAAGCGGTAAGCACTGGGCGAGGTGCCACCAAACAGCGAGACCGACATTCTGGCCCCCAACGCAAGACTTCGCTGCAGCCACGGAAGACCCAGAAGGATGGACGAGGAAGACCGGGATAACACGAAAAACGTAAGTCTCTCCTTATGTAGTGCCCCCACTTGAAGGAACAGAGGCTCAGTACGGTAGCGGACTGGATCGCTGAGGATCTCCCCACTGACAGAGGAGATGACCAGAGGTTTCTCCTGGCGGACCACGGGGAGATTATGCTGAGACACCAGGGCAAGAAATTTCCAGCCGCCCCAGAGTCCAAGAAGGCTGAGGCTTGAAAGTGGGTACCAGGCCCAGTGCCGACCAGGACGGGTATGGTCAAATGAGGAGAGGCCTTGCTCTCACCTAGGGACGCCTCTCCCACGTACTCTAGGTGCGCACGTTTTCCGGACGTTGAGGACGCAGTGGGCAGGAGCGGAGGAAATGTTCCGGGCTGGCACAATAGAGACAAACGTTCTCCTCACGTCTCCAGGTGACCTCCTGAGAGGACAGGTGGGCTCTATCCACTTGCATAGGCTCCTCGGCCGCGGGTGGGGAAGGCGACTGTGGAGGCCTTTGAAATACCGGAGCAAGACGAGGGAGCCGACGAGGTCTAGTCGGTCCTTGTTCCTGGCGGAGCTCCTCCTGACGTTCTGAGAAACGGATGTCAATCCGAGTAGCCAGGGAGATGAGGTCGCTCAAGGAAGATCACGGGCAGCCAGGGCATCCTTAACCCGGCTGGAGAGGCCCTTCTTGAAGGTGGCAGCTAAAGCCGCATCGTTCCATGACAGTTCCGAAGCCAGGGTGCGGAACTGTACCGCGTAATCGCCCATCGAGGAGTCACCCTGATGCAGATTAAGTAAGGCGGTTTCAGCAGAAGAGGCACGGGCAGGTTCCTCAAACACACTGCGGAACGGTGAGGAAGGCAGCGAGGGTAGCCGTGACTGGGTCGTCTCTGTCCCACAGAGGGGTAGCACAGGCCAGAGCTTTCCCGGAAAGAAGGCTGACCACAAAAGCGATCTTTGACCTTTCCGTAGGGAATTGGTTCCCCATTAACTCGATGTGCAGGGAACATTGGGTGATGAAGCCCCTGCAAGCCTTGGAGTCCCCATCAAACTTAGACGGCATAGACAAACGAAGCCTTGGACCAGCAGCCGGTGCGGAAGCCGAAGGAACAGCGGAAGGCACAGGAGCGGGTCGTTGCTGCTGGGTGGCCAGGCACTGCTGCATCATGGCGGAGAGGTGGCCAAGTTGCTGGGCCTGCTGGGTGATCTGCTGGGATTGCTGCGCCACGATGGTGGTTAGGTCAGCAACTCTAGGCAGAGGCACCTAGGCGGTATCCATGGCTGGATCTTACTGTCACAAGCAGCGGTAGTGGATCCTCTAGACCACCGCAAGCGATGGCGTAAGCCACGCCAGGGAGCGGAATCTAAGTAGGTCCTGGTATTCACCAGAGCCCGCCGCAAAGCGGGCTGGACTTGCTGCGGCGGGAGTCTACCAGGTCGCTTCCACTGAGGTGACTTGCTTGCGGAGGCAGCCGAGGTGTAGCGAGGTACAAAATCGTAAGGCAGGCTTGTAGTCGGGGACAGGCAGGAAGATCAGGACAGGCAGCAAGGTTCGTGGTCGAGAGACGGAGGCAAACGGTACGGTACACGGTAATCAGACAAGACTTCAGGAACGCTTTCTCAATAGGCTAATGGCACTAAAGATCCGATGGGGTAACCAGGAAGAGGCAGGCTAAAATAGGGGCAGTGGCCGGCAATAGCCAATTACCGTTGCGCGGACCCTTTAAATTTAACACTGTCAGCTCCCGCGCACCCTAGGGAGCGGGACTGGGCGCCGAGGGACAGAGGCTACAGCAGGAGCGTGGCCAGGTAAGTGACCTCTGGAAATAGCAGGGGAACGAGCGCGCCCGCCATGCAGGATGCGGCACAGCTCGGGAGCGGGGCATGGATGCGCCTGTGACCCGGGACCAGGGTCGCAGGGGCATCCGTGACAACATGGTTCTCAGAAGGTAGGCAAAAATCATATTCAGGTAGTGCACAGATCAGACAGGCAAGTTATGACCATAGCCAGAAGTCAGGTGAGGTCAGAATGAGCAGCAGATGAATAGATATGGCCAGTATCAAAAGAATTTGGCACAAGCACCTTTGCAGACATCGCATGTTTGTCTCAAAACAAAACTAATGTCAATTAAATTTGCACAAAAGAGATAATAATGTGCTTTAGATGCATTGAGTTAAAGGGGTTTTGCCACGATCTCATTTCATACCTTCTGCATCCAGCCCTTCAGCTCTGTGTGCTCAGAAGAGAGTGTGTATTATTTGTTTGAATTGCATATCATGTGACCCAGCAGGATGACATCACAGAAAGGTCTGTTTATCCAAAGCATTGTGAGTAGCTGATAGGTAATGATTTTGCTTCACAGCACAAGGGTCCTAGGTTCAAATCACTGCAGGAACTAAACCTATGTTCTTTTTTCTCTTTATCAATGCACAAACCTCATTGAGGTTTCTTTTTTGATTTATTTGAACTGTTTGACTAATTACTAAGGAGTACAGAGGATGGGAGTAGAGTGACAGCACCTGGGGTTTGAACACTCAGTAGCTTCCTGAGAGAAGTGTTGTCTGAACATGCACAACCAGGACTGAGAAGCTCTCAGCCCTGGTTGTATCCCCTGGAGATGTGCTGTAAACAATGGATCACTAAAGGAGCAGCTAAAACAAAAAACGGTGCAGAATTTTTAATAATAATGAATGGTCAAATTTTTGTTATTTCAGTTGCAAGCTTCCCGTCAATTTTACTTTGTGGCAAAACCCCTTTAAATTGCTGAAGTATGATCATTTAGCATGGCATCTCAAATAATTCCCAAACCTTTACATTCTCATGTAAAAAAAAGTGACATATTTCACTACTCACAAAAAGTTATGGGTATTTGGTTGATATTTCAGGATGAACATAAAATTTCTTGAAATTTTTAAATGACCTAAATGAGACCATCCCTTCGTTTTAGAATGCACATGTCCAACTGTTCAATGTTTCAGTATTTTTTGCACAACTTGATTTCTAACAAGGAGCTTAATGGCAAAATTCACAGCAAGTTTTTGGCCCCTGAATCGCCAAATAAATGTAGGGGTTCAATTTGAATTGGGATTTAAACAGTCCTCCTCATCATGCTTTTCATATTTTGACATCATGAGAACAAAAAAACACCTTTCAATAAATCAACAGTATCTTGCTATTGTGAGACTTCAAGCAGAGTGCTCTCAGACAGAAGTGGCTACGGAGCTTAGAGTGTCACAGAGTGTCTTCAGTAGGTTGCAACAGAGATACAGAGAGATTGGAAGAGTCACAGAAAGACAAAGAAGCGGACATCATTAGGCTACATCAGACACTGATCGCTCCATTGTAAACAACACCCTGTGGAATTGGATGATGAATACCACACGACTTCAAACACATTTATGGAAGGTTAGAAGCAACCAAGTTTTTTGTCAGACCATTTGTAACTGTTTACATAAGCTTGGTCTGCATGCTAGACGACCGGCAAGGGTACCTGAATGGACCTTGCTGATTCATAGCGCTCTCTTTGACATCTCCAGCTTTGTTGGTGGCCATCCTTGCTGCCCAGAGTGAATCAACTTTCATCACTGAACAGCAGGGAGGACCACTGGTCCCTTGTTCAGGATAGATGCTCCCTGGCCCATGCAAAATGATGATACCTATACCTGGTGGTATAGTAAGGTACTCTTGTCGGTTGTTTAGCACGCAGACCACGCTGATGTAAATTGTTACAAATGGTCTGATGTGACACTTGGTTGCCTCTCACATCTCCTAACCCCTTAAGCCAAACGTCTGGAAAGTACTTAAAGACCAGCACATTTTTTTTAGTTTTTGCCTCCTTACATTTCAACAGTCATAATTTTATTATTTTTTCAATACAAAGCCTTGTTTTATATGGTAGAAGTTGTACTTAATGGGAGAATAGTTTTAGTACACTTATAAATTATTGCAGAATTTTTTAAAAAAAAATTCACTTTTTTTGTTTTTTCAAAATTTTTTACATCATTCACATTTCATGCATAGTAACTTGTTAGATTAATTCTAAAGGTTATTACAGTCATGTGGATACCTAATATGTGTCGTTTTTTTTGTGTGTGTATAATGTATGCCCAGTTTTTTTTTATAAAATATTTATTTCTATTTTCTTATTTTATTTATTTTCTTCTACACTTTGTTTTGTAATTTATTTATTTTTTTAAATCCCATGAAGGGATGACTGTTTTACATTTTTTTTAACACTTAGCAATGTATTAGCATATTCATATTCACTTTGCAGCTATTCCCTGGGCTTTGTCGGGTTAGCGGATAACCGATCACCCGACAGAGCGGAGGAAAACCCTTTGATTATGCTGTGGTCACTGACCGCAGCAATCAAAGGGTTATGCGCCAGCGAGCCAGTCTCAGTATGTCAAAATGTGAACAGCATGATGAGGAGGACTGTTTAAATTCCAATTCAAGTTGATCCCCTAAATTTATTGGGCAAGTCAGGGATCAAACACCTGTTGTAAATTTTGCCATTAAGCATCTTGTTAGAGCTCAGCAAGTTGTGTAATAAGTAAACACTGAACAGCTGGATATGTACATTCTAAAATTAAGAGATGGTCTCATTTAGTTCATTTAAAAAAATGTCAAGAAATGTTATGTTCATCCTGAAATTTCAACCAAAAGCCAAATATCTCTAACTTTTTGTGAGTAGTGTGCTTCTTAGATACATACAGATATAGCATGTAAGTTGGGAATTTTCTTAACATATATGCTAAACATAAGGTAAAAAGCTTACTATATAGCTTACTGTACGTGTCACAATTTGTATTACTATAGTGGGTTGTTTTTTGGTTAACTGGTTAAAAAAATCCTCTTAGATAAAATAATTTAACTATTCCCCAAACAAATAAAATTATATCCCTAAATTAAAAACTGTTGACTAAGGGGAACATGACAGTTGGTTGCTCAGTTAACATTTACATTTATATTTTCGCATTTTCTACAAAAAAAAACGTCTTGCAGTTTTTACCTGTGGTTTACAGTGCTTTCTTCCTTTCAAATTCCATGTGCCTAGAAAATAATTTCTCTTTTAAATTATTTTGATTCCTCTTGTGTATTTTTTTTTTTTTGTGTATGTCAAGGTCAGAATTTCTGTAACCTTATCCCCACCAAAATATTTTCAGATAGCTACGACAATACTGACCTTGCAGCTGTGCTTATCGTACTATGCTACTTAAAAGATAAGTTCATACATTAATGAAGGACATAATTTTTTCTGATTTATTCTTACATCAATCGGATGTATTTTAATTTACTTTTATACTTTTTATCATTTCATATACTGCAAAATAGACCATGATTTAAAATTGTTGCAGACAATTTTCTGCTGTAAATGTATATAAGTGTAATCGTAATTATTTCTTAAGTGCTTATTAATAGATATTACAATCCCCAATATAGATGAATATCTGATTCAATAGCACTCCACTGATAAGCAGTGTGTCACGACAAACCTAGGTGCAAACCGGTTATGAGATTCTCATGCAGGCAGTAAAGTGACGTTGATGGGGAATAAAAGGAGCCATAGACAGAATTTTATCAGGCAGTCCCCATCCAATTCCATTGAGGATGGTGTAAGCTGTTTATTTTATGACCTTTGGAGGGAGTTACATAAGTAAAGCATCACTTTTGATTGGTTAACATACTTTAGCCAATTAGTGGACATATCCCATCCAATTGGGTCATACACGTCAATTTACACTGGGATTGGTTACAATTTCAATCCTCTCTTTCGAATAGATAATCTTGCTACCTGGCTAGTTGGCTTCATAAGTTCAACATTATGGGCGACGCATGAAATTTGGCGTTAATATACAAAATTTAATGCGCATAATAATAAGCTAGAATGCACCTGATGTATGAAAAGGATGGCTGATGCTATGATATCCTACCAGTGTTACCAGCCCATAAAGAAAAAAAAGAGAAAGTAAAGAGAATGGGAGGTAAGATAACATCTAGTCAGTGGTCTGGTATAGAGTTAAAAGCGGCTGTATCCATGGTGCGCATTGAGCGCTGTGTTTCAAATGGAGATTGTTTTGTCCTTAAAGAAGGAGTGCGCCTATGCAATGTGGTGAAGTACAAGCATGCGTACTGTACAGTATAAAGCCAGAATGTATGCCCATGTGTACTGAGAAGTATAAAATATTAACCAAAACAAAATGATAAGTCAAAAATACTATATAAAATTGTCAAAAATCAACTTTATTGTAACAAATACGTTTCACAAATCTGACACAATGTTTTTAATCACAGCTAAAAAACAGTTAAAAAGCATACATAGTACAAAAAAGCAGGACAGTATGTCACTTAAAACACTGGGAAAACAAACTAAATAAATTAACCACAATGCATCATAGTATAAATTACAATAGTAATATATCAAGTGACAAATATACACCAGATGCACTGCAGAAAATATCAAATCATAAAAATATAATTACAAATGTAAAGTTATATTACCCAGGAATAAGAGACATGCAACCTACCACAAACCGCCTCGACGTACGTTTCGCCACCTAGCTTTCTCAAGAGAAGTATAAAAGCCAGAAGCGCGCATGCGTCACTCAAAGCAATATAGGCATGAAAGAATAGATAGTGGGCCTCATTTATGATAACTGTCCTTGCTGGCTATAGCAACCAATTACAGCTCAGCTTTGATTTTTCCAGAGCAATTAAAAAAATGAAAGTTGAGCTCTGATTGGTTGCTATGAGCAACAAAGAAAATCTTACTGTTAGATAATTTTCATAAATGATGCCCAGTGTATGTGTGTATGGTGTGTCTGTAAATACTCATCTAAAAGTATATTAAAGTATTCAATCCTTGTTCATGTGAATAAAATAGTCTAATTGTGAGCAAAGCAGCTGTATCGAACCGGTGCAGTGGATCCGCTGGGCCACCACAAGCGATGATACAGGCCACACCAGCGAGCGGGGTCTAAGTGGGTCCCCGATTTGACTTGCCATGGCGAGATTCCACCAGGTTACTATCCCTGATACGACTTGCTTGAGGCGGTAGCCGAGGTGCAACGCGGTACAGAAACAGTAGACAAACTCGAAGTCGGGGATGGGCCAGAAGGTCAGGGCAGGCGGCGGAGAATCATGTTCAACGAACGTAAGCTGGCGGGACTGGTACAAGGAAACGGCAAACCAGAACATAGAAAGGCTTCCTCACATAGGGTATGGGCACTAGGGATTCCGCAGTGTGTCAGGAAGGTGAAGCTATTATATAGGGTCAGCGGCTGGGAAAACCAATTACCGGCACGCTGGCCTTTTAAATCTGAGAGAGCTGGCGCGCGCGCCCTAGAGTAAGGGACTGCGTCTCAGGGAGCGACATGCGGATCGCGGCGCCGCACGCTCCAGACGCAAGGAGGGACCCGAGGGAACGTGTGCGCCCGCAGCCCAAACTGCGGGCTGCAGCACTACTCATGATAGTACCCCCTTTTGGCCTCCCCCTTTTTCTGGCCTGGAGAAAACTCTGCTATAGCCCACGGTCAATAATTTTGTCCTCTGGCTCCCAAGATCTTTCGATCTTTCCGGCCCAAACCCTTACAGTCAATCAGGAAGTGACGCTTCCCCCTGATCGTCTTCATGGCCAAGAATTCTTTCACAGCGAAGACATCAGAGGTATCGGCCTCAGGAGAAGGGGGCGCCACCATCCGGGAAAACCTATTCACGATGAAAGGCTTCAGCAGAGAGACGTGGAAGGAGTTTGGTATACGCATTGTGGGAGGTAGTTGGAGCTTGAAGGCCACCGGGTTGATCCTCCTCAGGACCACAAAAGGAACAAGATAACAGGGGCCTACCTTGTAGCTGGGGATCTTTAGTCAGACATATTTAGGCAACAACCAAACTTTATTCCTGGGAACAAAAGATGGAGGAGGTCTCCTATACTTAACCGCTTGGAGCTTAGTCTGGGCGGAGGCCCGTTGCAGAGATTGTTGAGTGTCACTCCAGATGGCCCTCAGGTCGCGAACCAAGGCATCCACAGCAGGGACGTCAGAGGCCTATGCCAACGGGAGGGGAGGGCACCAGCCAACTTAGACTCCAGAGAATTATAGAAGAATTCCGCCCAGAGCAGCAATTTGGACTAGTCGTCCTGCCGGGCGGACACGAAATGACGCAAGTAGTTCCCCAGGATCTGGTTGACTCTCTGCACCTGCCCATTCGTCTATGGATGGTAAGCAGAGGAGAAGTCCAGATTCACTTCCAACTGGGAGCAGAGGGACTGCCAGAATCTTGATACAAATTGCACTCCGCGATCAGAAACAATATGCCGAGGAAGACCATGTAACCGAAAAATATGTAGGAAAAAAGAGACTCACAAGGCGAGGTGCAGAGGGCAACCCAAGCAGAGGTACAAAGTGCACAATTTTCAAAAAGCAATCAGTGACAACCCAAATGACGGTATTACTGGCAGATGGCGGAAGATCCGTAATGAAGTCTATAGTGATATGGGACCACGGGCGGTTTGGAATGGGCTTCAGGTGGGATGTCTTGTTGTGGGCACAGTTAGGACACAATTCCACAAAGTCTTTGATGAGGTTTGGCCACCAGTAGTAGCGGGCTATCAGCTGACCCGTCTTCTGTGCCCAAGGATGGCCGGCTACCCAAGAGCAATGTCCCCACTTCAGAATTTTCCGACGAAGCGCAGGACGCATGTAACTCTTGCCTGGGGGTACCTGTCGGAGATCCACTGGGGCCACGGAAATCAAGTGACCCGGAGGAATAATACGACAGGGAGGTGATTCCTCACACAGGATGTAAGAGGCACGGGACATGGCATCTGCTTTGATGTTCTTTTCGGCCGGCCGAAAATGGATCACAAAATTGAGGGACCAACGGGCTTGCAAGGGGTTAAGGCGCTGAGCCATCTGAAGATACGCAAGGTTCTTGTGGTCCAAAAAAATAGTGACTGGATGACGAGCCCCCTCCAGATGATGGCGCCATTCTTCCAGGGCTAGCTTAATGACCAACAGCTCACGGTCTCCAATCGTGTCGTTTTTCTCGGCAGGAGAGAAAGTTGTCGAAAAGAACCATCAAGTGATGGTCTTGCCCCTGTATTCCCACTGGGTAAGCACCGCCCCTGCCAACACTTAAGAAGTGTCTACCTCCAGGAAAAAGGGTCTTTCGATGTCTGGGCGGGACAGGATAGTTGCTGAGGCAAATGCCGCCTTGAGCCGGGAGAACACATCTTCGGCCGCCTGTGGTCATTGCTTAGGATTGCCTGTCTTCTTAGTAAGGGCCACAATAGACGAATCCACTGTGGACAAGTGCGGGATGAACTGGCGGTAATAATTGGCAAACCCCAAAAAGCGTTGTATGGCCCAGAGGCAGACAGGGCTGGGCAACTGCAGGACGGTGGACAGCTTGGCCGGGTCCATTTGAAGTCCCTTGTCAGAAATTATGTACCCAAGGAAAGGCAGACTGGTCCGATGAAGCTGGCACTTCTCCAACTTGGCATATAAGTGGTTCTCTCGGAGACGTCTAAGGACCTGGCGCACATGGAGACGGTGGGTCTTTAAATCAGGCGAGAAAACCAAAATATCATCCAGGCATACTATAACGCAGGAATATAGAAGATCCCGGAAGATCTCATTTACGAATTCCTGAAAAGCTGCCGGGGCATTGCACAAACCGGAAGGCATAACCAAGTACTCGAAATGGCCGTCACGGGTGGTAAATGCCGTCTTCCACGCGTCGCCCTCCTGGATATGGATGAGCTTGTAGGCCCCTCGTAAATCTAACTTGGAGAAAATCCTGGCCCCGCGAAGCTGATAGAAGAGCTCCGTGATCAGTGGTAGTGGGTAACGTTTTTTCACGCTTAGCTTATTGAGTCGGCTATAGTCAATGTAGGGACATAGAGAGACATATTTTTTCTCCATAAAGAAGAATCCGGCACCTGCTGGAGAAGTGGACTTGCGGATGAAGCCCTTCTTGAGGTTCTCCTGTATATAGGCCGACATGGCCTCGGTCTCGGGACTGACAGCGGATAGATCCTGCCTCGAGGAGGACTCATGCCAGGCAACAGGTCAATAGGATAGTCATAGGGATGGTGCGGAGGCAAAGTCTCTGCCTGCTTTTCGGAAAACACGTGGCTGCGCCTGAGGGAGCGAGTGTGACCGCTGCCCTACATACGGACCGCGGCTCCGCTTGCTCCGGACGCAAGGAGGGACCCAAGAGAATGAGTGCGCCCGCAGTCTGAACTGCGGGCTGTGGCGCTGATCGTGACAGCAGCAAATGACTTTGTCAAAACCTTTATGCTTAGATAATGCACAAGTCTGTAGGCTTATTCTCTAGTCTTCTGGTAACCTCCTCTGGTGGCAGTTGGAATGCCACCACTGCAGCCGCAGATTGACTTCAACAATCACTTGTTATTGCCTGACATCACCATCAGTCAAAAGTCAAACATCACCGTCGGGCAACAGTTGCGTGCCATGCCTGACATCACCGTCCAGAGCTGTTACTTTACCGGAGAGAGACGGATGGCACAGTCATCAATGGAACAGAGGTAAGGAGGGAGATGAACATGTTTTTTTTTTTTTTACCTTATTAAGAGTATCTTTAACTTGTTAAAAAGGACAGGAAAACCACTTTACAACATTCAGGTTCACACTAGCCCAAAGCACCAGAGGATTCTTTAGACAGAGCCGGGATGACGGGTAGGAGATGGTAGGTGACCGTCTAGGGCCCCACTTCATCCCAAGCAGAAAAAGGGGTGCAAAAAGGTATGGAGTGGGTTGAATTTTCCATTGGGGGGAGCGCAATGTGCCTTATTTGCCTAGGGCACGGAATACCTTGTCCTAGTCCTGCCTACAGGCATAATGATAGATCCACGATAACTTAATATCTCAAAATTATAGCAGAGGATTTTTTATCTAACTTCAATCTCCAAATATTCTACTAAATTGATTATCCACTAAAATAAAAAATTTCATGAAATTGGGGCCAAAGTGTGCAAAAAGAGAAAAAATTAAACTTACCTACCTGTCGGCACTGATGTAACTCCGAACAGGGGCGTAGCTAAGGGCGCATGGGCCCAGGTGCAAGAAGTCAGTTTGGGCCCCCCTCCTTTCATTCAGAAAGTTTTCTGGCATGTTTAATAGGTGGGACCTGGACCTATCAGACATTGACAGCATATCCTACTGATATGCCATTAATGTCTGTAGTGAGAAAGCCACTTTATTTTTTTTACAGTAAGATTGGCACTAAAATAAGTTGTGTTATTGTGTCACCTTTCCATCACAGACATTTATATATAGGCACTATAAAGTTTTAGATTCATAAGGGGCAGGGATAAATGTTATGGATTGGGCTGTTAATATTCATTTTATTAATATTTTATTGTGTATTTTTTTTTACTTTATTTTACATACTGTGCTTCCATAAGGTCAGAAATAGAAACATGTTTTTGGAGGATGATATTCTCTGTTACTGGGGCTGGTATATTAGCCTCAGTTACAATAGAAATGCTTTCCCTGCACTGATTACAGAGCTGATCTGAGTCTAATAAGACCAAGCAGTTCAGGTAGTCACTGAGTCCCAGCGGTCATGTGACCACTGGCACTGGGAGCAGGAGGCTGACACTGGCTTCCTGTCTGTCTGTGTATACTGCGCTCATTGAGTTCTGTATATACAGTGATTGAGAAGTCAGAGATGGTGATAAACCTTCCCAGACAGCTCTCCACTCACACAGCTGCACAATGAGTGTACAGCTGTGCTCTCTGCACAGACGATCCAGAATATCCATGTACAGATAAACGTCCACCGCCTGGACGATTATAGGTGACAGACAAGTCATTAATAAAAAGTGAAAAAAAAAAAACCCTGCCACAAAAACTGCGAGCAATCTACTCTTCCCATAACTCGGAAGTAGTATCTAGTGCCTCATACCTCAGAAATTGTCAGGTATGAGGTACTAGGTGTTACTTCTCAGGAGAGGCAGTAGGTGTAAGGATTGGTTCACATGATGTTTCTGCATGCATTCGTGGTATGTATTGGGGTTCCGGGAATAAAAAGGAATCCCGAGGGATACTGCAACACAGCTACAGCGGCCTCATAGGAGTATATCCATAACCGAGTGTGGGCTATGTTTTCCATTTTTTGCTGGTGCATTCATTTATATTAAGGGACACAACAACAAAGTTAACTACGCTATTGTGTCCCACAAAATGAACTTATGCACCAGCAAACAATGCAAACATAACTCATGGTCGGCTACGGATTTACCCCTATGAGGCCGGCGTTGCAGTATCCCTCTGGGTTCGTTTTTATTCCCGGAACCCCAACGGATACCACGAATGTATGCAGAAAGGCAGTGTGAGCCCACCTTTACTTCTCAGATATGAGGCACTAGGTAATAGCTAGTGTCTCATAACTGAAAAGTAACACTCAGTGTCTCATTTATAATACTATAGTGCTATAAATATAGTAGCTGGCCCAAATTTGTGCTGCAGGATGGAGAAGTTCAGCTCCAATGCACACTTTCTCTTCCTCCACCTAAGGCCCCGTTCACACGGCTTATTCTGCCGCGGATTGGCGCCGTACTACGCGGCGGATTTGCGCTTCAGTACGGTGCCAATCCGCCGCAGCAATTACGGTAATCCACTGCTCTCATAGAGAACAGTGGAATCCGTCGCTCCTCCCCGCTCGGCGAATCTGCCACGGGGGGAGAAAGTGACATGCACATTATTTACAGCGCGGACGCGCCGCAAACAATGCATTGTCTATGGGGCCGGGAGCGGCGCCCCCGCCGCGCCCCGCCCCCGCCCCTGTCCCGCCCCTTATTCAAGGCGGATTTGTGCGCTCAATACGGCGCACAAATCCGTTGGGAATAAGCCGTGTGAACACGGCCTAATTCTGCACGTATTGATGGGCAGTGATGGGCTGCACCTGGCAGATCCAAACCCTTCTGCATATCTGCCCCCCTTCCATTCAGGCTCCGCCCCCAGCGCCACCAGAAATAGTGAGTCTGTATTGCTGGGTCACAGAGACCTAGCAAAACAGACTCTGCATATACATGAGAAAGAATATGCTGGCATGGACTTGTTTTTACCTTTCTCGCTAACATGGTTGGCATGCTGACAGCCTGGACGGTCCCATCCTCACTGTCTCCTGGCACAGTGAGTGAAGCAATAAAGTGCGTGCCGCTCCTATAGTAAAGCTACATATCGCTGAGTCTCTGTGACCCAGCAATACATACAGCAGTTAGAGGAGTGAGGTGAGGGAGGCCTGCGGGGGCCCCCTGGTTTAGGGGTCCAGTTGCAAGTGTGACTGCTGCGATCCCTGTAGATACACCACTGACTCCAAAATTCCTCGTGTGATCTGCTCCTCTTTACTTCTGGATTCTTACCCGACATGCTGGAGTAGCTTGCAGTGAATAAAACTCCAGCTTCTTCTCTGTGTTGCGATAAGAACCCAGTAGTGAAGAGAGGCAGATAACCAGAGTTACAGAGCTGCAGCGGCAAAAGACAGGTAGGTAGCTATTTAAACCCTGCATGTGCAATTAATACTTAGGCTATGTTCACACGGCTTATTGCCGGCGTAATTGCGGGGACAGATTTCGCCCTTAATTACGCCGGCTGCCGTGTAGCGGGGGCGGTACAGGGGGGGCCCCATAGACAACCATTATCCACAGCGCGTATCTCGCCAGGATAATGGGCATGTCACTTTCTCCCTGCTCGCGAAAATACGAGAACTATGAGAACTGTGGATTACCATAATGACTGGGACGGATTTGCGCCATATTTTGCGCAGTACGGCACGGAATACGGGAACAAATCCGTCCCAAAATAAGCCATGTGAACATGGCCTTAGACTTACAAAGAGTATTTAAAAGTGGACATGCAAATGTTCAGTTTAAATGGAGGGTGGGCCCTCAGAATAATTTTCTTTGGTAGGTCCAAGGAACTTCGGACGAACACTGACATTTATATTTGCACAAAATACAGTTTTTTTTCTGAAGGATAAAATCTTACAGGTACAAGTGATTAACACCTTAGCAACATTGGACGTACTATTACGCAAAAGTGTTGGTAAGGGGCTATATAGCGGGATCCTGGCACATTCCTGCTACATAGGCGGTGAGTTCCAGCTGCTAAATAGAGCTGACACCCGCCAGTAACAGCAGGAAATGGAGTCAGCCCCATTCCGTGCTGTCTAACCCCTTAGACACTGCGGCGATGGCAGCCTCGGCGTCTAAGTGAATGAAAGACAGTGCAGTGCACCATTCCTCACTGCAATCGGAACCCCCATGGCGAGATCATGGGGTCCTGATCAGTTTACATGGCAGTTGGAAGTCTTGTGAAGACTTCTATTGATACCGTGTTTTCTGTTTTACTACTTCTTGCCCCAGACAGGAAATAGTAAAGTCATCATCTTTGTACACCCTAAAGCATTGTTTATGAAACGCTTTATTAACGATTGTGCCCCCTAGTGCTCAAGCAAATTAGGTGGACTCACTGTTGCATGTATTCCAAACTGGTACCTGTAAAACGTACACTTCAGCCCGCAAAAAATGCACCCTCACTCAAGTCTGCAGATGAAAGTACAAAAAAAGTTATTGGTCACAGAAAATGGCACCTCAGCAAAAATTTGAAAAATAGAAAATGTTGACTCAAGTACGTCTTTTTCACATTTTGCCCCACTTAGAAATTTTTGGCGGTTTCCAGTATATTCAATGGTACAATGAATGACCCCATTAGAAAGTACATCTTGTCCCGCAAATAAAAGCCCTCATACATTTATATGGGATAAAAAAAAATTTAAAAAAAGTAGGGTTCGGGGAAAGAGGGTTTGGGGAAAAAAAGGAAAAAGGAAAAAAAATAGGCTGCGGCTGAAAGAGGTTAAATATTCACAAATATTTGTTTTGATGTAGCTTTCAACATTATTGTTGTCTTTTAATAGTGAAGTGGTGAGTGTGTACAATACAGGAACACAACACCGTACACATATTTACCTTTAAATATAACCAAACACTGGGGTGGTGGCCACCAGCCAACATGGAGAAACATGTGTAGGTAGTGCTTTCCATAGAACCCTATAATCCTAAATCCATCCTATGCCAACCTCCCAGCCCCAGAGCTGGGACAGAAGAGGTCTCTGACCCTCCTATAGTGTTTTTTTTTTTTTCCTTTTTGCTTTTGGAATAAGAAGTGACACTGGCCCCCTCTTCTCATACCAGTCTGCTTTGCCCCTAACCCCTAGCGGGCCCCTCCCCCTTTTTTGGGAAAAAGATAAAACCGACTGGGGAGGGGGATTTCAAAAAAGCAGTGTGCCACAATTAATTTGATGTCCAGCTAGAGATTGGCACTGTGAGTACACAGCAACATAGAGTATCTGGTTTTATTTATAAAAGGGTAAATTCCTATCCTCAGCAAGGATGTGCTGTTATTTTACTCTTTATACCCCTGAAGTTTGGATGACTTCACTAAGGGAGTGAGACAGTATAGGAGTATTAAGAATCTGGAAACATATTTTTCTCTATCTTTATATATCCACCCCACCTTAAACATTATGTACTTTTAAATCACACCACCCGATTTTTTTAAAAACCCACTGCTCTTTTAAGTTGTTTAAAATTTAAGTTTTTTTTAAGAAAAAATTTTTGCCCAAGCAAATAAAAATTTTAGGGGGACGGGTTTTAACTGTAATATTTCCCTGATTTTATCTAATAGGGTTTTTAATAGGGCATTTTCCCACATTTTGGAAAGCCCACATCTGCAGCATTTTTAAATTCTACATACTCAAAAGGGTTTTTTTAAAACCCTAGTTTGACGATTTTTTATCGACAAAGTTGAAATCGGACATTTTTTGGTGAATCGGTTTTTTTTAGTCATGCGAAAATTTTAGGTTAAAACTGAGCATAATCAATTAAGATCGCCCCCTTTTTCCGGCGTTTCCCTTTTTTTTTGGGGCGGCCGAAAATTTCAAAATTACAGAATAGAGCGGGGTGAATTGTGTGCACGTCATGACTGGGATGCAAAGGGTTTCAGGGGGCTGGAAAAATCACATCCCCCGGGTTTTACAAAACAGCTTTTTCCTTTCAGCCTCAGGGGTCTCCCAGCGTCCTCAGACCAAAGGGACGTGCGCTCTCCCTGTGGCCAAACAGCCAGCAAAATTTTATTAAAATTTTTTTACAGAGAAAACCTTTTACTTTTTAGCTGTGATCCTTACAATTTATTTAATTAGAGATTGGAAGTTTTTTATAAAATTTTGGTAAAAAATTTTTAAAAGGAGCACCCTACCGCTTAAAGTCACGGCCGGGAACCCCAGGGGGGGGCCCCCCGGGGCGAACACAGACAAGTTTCTATAAAGAAAGGGAAATAAAGTTCCCCCAAAAATTAGTTAGACTTTGCACTGAAAAAAGTTTTTATTATTAACATTTTTTCTATTGAAATATTTCCTGGATTTTGGGGCACCCCTGAACTTATGGGATACACATTTTTTTCTAGAAAAACTGCAGGTCTCGTTGTTAGGGGGAAAAAACTCCACTTTTTTTTTACAGTATACATTTCAAAAGGTTGTTCCTTTCAATTTTTCCCCATTCCCCCTTTTGTTGATAAAACCACCTTGTACTTAAATTAGAATCCACAAGTCACACAGGTTTATGGTTTCCCAAAAAAACCTTGTTTATACCGAATACATTTCAGAACCCTGTTTTTTTTTACTTTTTGGGGCCCCTACAAACTTTGTTCATTGGGGGCACCTTTGCAAATTAAATTTGGAAAACGGGAATTTTTTTGTCACCCCAAAGGGGAATTGATAGGTTTCCAAAAAATAACCCTTTTTTTATCCAAAATACATTACAGATACCGTTTTTTTTGGCAACTTTTGCCCCGCCCGATTTTTTGATAAGCCACCTTGCAGTTTTAAAATTTGAATCCAGGGAAATTTTGTAGTTTTTCCCCCAGGGTTAAATTTTATAGGTGGCCCAAAAAAAAACCTTTTTTTTATCCGAAAACATTACAGATAATGGGTTATTTGACTTGAGGTGCACTACAAAACTTTGGTTCATTGAGGCACCTGCACTATAAATGGTGAATACTGGCAATTTTTTAGTCACCAAGGTGAATTGATAGGTGCCAAAAAATAACCATTTTATTATCCAATACATTACAGATACGTGTTTTTTTTGGCACGTTTTGCCCAGTCCAGATTTGTTGATCAAGCCACCTTTCAGTTAAATTTGAAACCAGCAATTTGTGTAGTTACCACCAGGTTGAAAATGATAGGTGCCTAAAAAATACCTTTTATAACTTCGAATACCTTAACAGAACGTGTTTTTTGACTTTGGTGCACTACAGCTGTTGTTCATTGATGCCCCTTGGCACTTTAAATGTGAATACTGCATATTTTTTCGTCCACCACAGGTGAATTGATAGGTGCCAAAAAAATAACCTTTTATTATCCGAATACATTACAGATACGTGTTTTTTGCACTTTTGCCCAGTCCAGATTTTTGATAAAGCCACCTTGCAGTTAAAATTTTGAATCCCAGCATATTGTGTAGTTAACCACAGGTTGAATTGTATAGTTGCAAAAAATACCCTTTTAATTATCCGAATACATTTCAGATACTGTTATATTTCACTTTGGCGCAGGCCAGCTTTAGTTGACTTAGATATATCTACATTGCAGTTATATTTAATCCAGCAATTTGTTTTGATTAGAGGGATTTGAGAATAGCTGTGAATTCACCGTCTTTTAATAAGATAACTTTCCAAAACTCTTCCATGAACCTTCTCAAATTTGTATATTTATGAACATGGAGCTAAATTCAGGGTTGTAAGTGAGCAAAGAGGGGGGTAGGACATGGAGGTAGCGGTAGCAGAGTAGGTGCACTATCAGTGCTGGCGACAACACGCATCCAGCGGATCATCAGTTCAGGAGACCGTCGAGGCATGTCATCGCTGGGGTCAGGGCCTTGTGAATCTCAGTAACGAACAGCGTCGCCAATCTGTCCTTCATGGTTAATGCAACCTGCATCCAGCAGTCTTACCCTCCTCGTCCCTCCCATTCACGGCCACAATGTCGTCATCAGCATCACCACATCCGTCCAACATGAAGCAGCCCAAATGTCAAACTCGGTACCCAACCACTGTGGATAATCCATTTTCTGAAGACCCTCTTTGAGGACAAAATGCGGTTTGGTCAGAAGGAGCATGTTAAAAGATTCAAGAGCCAAAAAGGATGAATTTCTCTGCTCTGACGCCAAGTTACTGATGCCATCAGAGGAGGAGAAAGGAAGCCGGTCCCAATCGTCTAAAAAACTCCCGGGCGTCGGCAATGCCTTTGAAGTCCCTCTTGCTTGGATCCCGCAGCTTCTGGATCAGAATGTCAGGACGACGAAGTCACACTGTTTGATGATGATGAAAGACAACATTGTGGATCCAGCGTGGTCTTATTTCAGCATAATTGCTTGCGAGCGCTTCATCACTGGACGATGAAGAGACGAGATGGGGGTAGGTATGTCAGTACGGGTTCCGCTCCAAAAAGGGAGAGCGGTCGCAGAAGTTCCGCTGATATGATCCGCCAGCCACGTCAGTGCAAAACCCCGCTCCTCCTCGCTTATCGCCGTCAAAAGGTCAGACCTCTCAAACGCCTGTTCCTTCTTTGACCAAGCCGCTGATTTCACCAGCGATGTCATAAGCCGCTTTGCCGATAAACTGCTTAAGTCTCAGAGGCAAGAACCTTAGGTGGTTAACCACCACCAACATGTCTAGTCACATGCAGCGAATGCATGATTTGAAATGGAGCAACACTTCCAAAAAAGGCCAGACCACCACCGGGAGGTGCCTCCAACCACTGTCATCAACCCTCTGTCTCTGCCTCCTCCGCCACCACAAGCGTCCTCTCTCAGCCTGGCCCATGTCTCTCAATCATGAACAGGGGATCAGCCTCCGATTCACAATCTCCTACCTCGCCCGAGTGACCACCAGCACACCAGTGACACTCTTCCTACCCCTTCTCCTTCGCCAGTTTGAACGACCTGCACGCGGTACAGAGCTGCAGTCTAGCAGCCAGCCTTCTGACTTCCAGGATTGGGAGCAAAGAAAACACTTTTAACCCAAACCATCCCAAAGCCAAAAGCCTGAAATGTCGCATTGCCAGGCTTTTGGCCTTGGAAATTTTGCCGTTCCGTCTGGTGACACAGATGGTTTCCGCCACGTCATGGCCCCTAGCCTGCCCCCAATACCCAGATAAGCAAAGCAAGGCATTTCTCTTTGCCAAACAAGCCGTCCCTGCCCTGGCCATCCACGTGTCATCTAAAATTTCAAGCGCTTGCTGCATCTGTGGCCGGAAAAGTCCTTCTGACCATCCGACACATGGACTAGTAAGCACGGCCAAAAGGCCGCTATAATCTCTGTGACAGCTCACTGGTGAGCTGGGTGGATGTCGCCGGGGGTGACTGTGCTCTCAGGCTCGGCGAACGCTCTTCAAAAGCGCAGGGATGGTGCAGGGTGTTCTTTCCCCCAAGGTCCTCTGGTGGGCATCACGGGCCCAGAGAAACAGGCCGTGTTGTAAATTAAACTTGTCTTGGAACCGTCCACACACAGGTCAGAGCTGGTGGACGTGCTCACCGCAACGAACTCTGAGCGCTTGGCTGGGTGCCAGGAACCTTGTTGCCAGCAAGGTGGTGTGCGATAACGGGGCGAAATCAGATGGCCGCCTTAAGATCGGTAGTCTGGCGCACATCCCTTGCCTGGCACATTTTCATTAACCTTGTCGTCCAGAAATTTCTAAAGAGCTACCCGGGTCTGGACTGCCTGCTGAGGAAGGCTCAAAGTCTAAGTTCGCACTTCCACCCGTTCGCACCCTGCTTGCTGTCGTCCACGCCTGGCTGCGTGCAGCGTCAGCTCCGCCTCCCGTCAACCGTCTCATTGATGTTGACGTGGCAACAAAGCACGCTGAATTCCACCCTCCACAGCTTTAGTAGCGATTGGGGCAGCAGCGCAATGCCATTACTAGTACGAAGTGAGACATGGCCCTGACAAGCATCGGTGCGGACTCTCGGGGTGTTTGAGCCACCAGAGGTGGAGCGCAGGTGAAAGAGCTGTGCACCAACTTGTCCATTTTTTGAATAAGCCACCAAAATGGTCCAGTGCGACAATCCCTTGTCACATGAGCATTGTGGAGATCTTAGTTCTGGAATGATCGATGGAACACTCTTGAACAACAGTCCCCGCTAGCGACGAGGAGTAACGACACAGATGCGGACTCGGAGCCTGTTCCTCTCCGTCAAATCCACAAGGCCCTACAGTTTCACAATTTTCATCGGTCTTCATTAGCAGTGTTCGGGGTCCAGAGACTAGTCAAGGTGCGCATCAGCTCTCAGGATGCATCATCTCAGTCACGTCAGGCTGTGTTGAAGCTGTGCCGGATGGTCATTCGGAGAGGTAGGAGGAGGAGGAGAGGTATTCCCTAGAACACCGATGTTACCGACGTCCCCTGCCTTGGAAAGAGGTTGGCGGCAATATGAGGCAAGGAGGGAAGAGAGGAAGATCAGTTTTGCTTGTGCCCCTCGAACCCAGAGCTTGTGAAATCAAGGCTCTATCTCTCACATGAGTGCTTGGATGCTCCATTACCTCCAACATGAACCTCTCATTAATGCCATCAAAAATGAACAACAGTACTGGTGGCCACCCTCCTGGATCCCCGGTACAAAACAAAACTCAGCACTATTCCTTCAACCCATCCCAAAGAAGTAAAATGCAGGAAATGGAGACCTTGCTGATTGATCAACTGGAGACATCTAGTTGCATCTGCTACCACTCATTCCCCAAATGTCACGGGTGGAACAACAACAGCGACTTGGTCAGCAGTAGAGTGCGCAAAGTAGCTTAAGCGGCAGCAGCAGGCAGAGGTTGGCAGAAGCCTAATGGGGTGACCTCTGCCAATCTTTATTTACCACCTCACCAACGCATGAAATTCAGGGCTACACATCCAACACACAGTAAGACAGCTTAAGAATCATGTGCACAACTATCGCATCTCAACACCAATGTTTTGTATGTGTTCCGGACCCAATAGACTTCTGGTATCCAAAATGGACGAATGGCCCTAGTGTGGCTCGACACGCCATAGAGGTGTTTCCTGCCCAGCAGCCAGCGTCCTACCTTGAGCGGACCTTTCAGCCACATGCTGAGAGTCATTTACCAGACAAACGCATCCGGCTTTCCAAAGATAATGTGATCGTTTTGACTGTCATCAAGATGAATCAGGCATGGATCCTCTGAGATGTTAGTGGCCCCAATTGACTGAGGTCACCGATTAAGTTGTTGGTCTACTACCCTTACCTCTTCAAACAGAAATGGTCCTTCTTTAAAAAATGTTTTTTTAAAATGAACAATTCTTACAGCAATTTTTTATTCTCTTTTCCACCAACATTTCATTTTGCTGGTTTTGCTGTGAGGAGACTGTAAAACACAGCAAGCTTCATGACAACACCTGTATTCCATTTACTCACTTTATCTAAGAAGTTTTCCGCATTGTCAATGGTTTTGAGGACATGTTGCTGTGAGATACAGCTATCATTATGGTCCTCTTTTAACAGAAATTGTGGCTTTTAAGTGGCTTTACTCTCTCAACAATTTTTTAATAGTGCTGAGAAGTCATATATATAATTTTTTTGGGGTCATGTAGCTTTGAGATACATCAAAATCATGGTCCTTTGGAACAGAAATGTGGCTTTATTAATAAATAAAAGGGTGGCATTTCTCCCTCACAATTTTTAATAGTGGCTGAGTAAGTGCATTTTTATAATTTTTTGGGGTTTATGGTAGCGTGGAAGAAAAAGCATAATCATTGGTCCTTTGGAACAGAAATGGCTTCTAAGTGCATTTCTCCCTCACACAAATTTTTAAAACAGTGGGCTGAGAAGTCATTTTTATAATTTTTTTGGGTCCATGCTAGCTTTGAAGTGCAGCAATACTACAGTCCTATTATAAAACAATGTTGTTTCTCTAACAGAGCAATTTGGTTCTTCAACCACAATGTCCAAAGTGGCTCAAGGTCATGCTTTGAATTTTTGGGGGCATTTGCTTTGAAATGCCGCTATACTACAGGTCCTATTATAAAAAAAAATGTGTTCTAACTTAGACATTATTGTTCTTTCACAAATGTCCAAAGTGGCTCAAGGGTCATGCTTAGAATATTTGTGGGGCATTTGCTTTGAAATGCAGGCTATAACTACAGTTCCTATATAAAAAAAAAATGTTGTTTCTAACAAGACATTTGTTCTTCACATTGTCAATAGTGGCTCAAGGTGTGGTGGTGCTGTCAGAAACATGAATAGGTAGGACACTGATAATGGACACATATTTGCAAAATACGTTGTTTATTTTGCAAGATCATTAACATAGCTATCTACCCCTATATTGAGAACAAACCCAATAATACAATTTAAAAAAGAGAGAAAAGAAAATGGTGATTCCCATCCTGATTTTAAAAAATGTGTTGTCTAGAATTAAACTACAAAAATCTTGCATTAGATAAATAGCTGGTAAAAAATAATTTCCTCTGAATTGTACAAGGGAGGTACAGGAAAACTATGACCATATGTAGGTTATTCAGAGGACATGGATATGGAGCACGGACAGAGAACAAATGAACATAGACAATTTCCCTCCAGCACGTTGAGTGTAAAATGGAAAAAAAGAATGCGCAAGAAAAATGGCACCTGGGGAACAGGAGCGTTTAACCACCAGTATTTCCAAGTAAGCTCAATTGACCCGCACTCAATTACGATTGTCAAGCCGCTACCCATCTTGACTGTGTACTGAGGAAGGCTGGAGTCTCACACATTCCGCTTCCGAACTCTGCTTCAGCACGACAGTTTTTCGTTGCTGCTCGACATCAGGGGGCATTTAAACCCTGCGATGTTAAAATAGATGACGGTTCGCCAGCCTGGGCTCTCACCCGCACCCCACTGTAACTCCGCCTTGTGTCATGCTGAGGCACAGGACAGGTAAATTCAAGGTTCAGTTCAACTAAAATGGTGGTTGAATGACTCCCTTTTTCCGGCACTTTTAATCTGTGGGGTCAGACCGATTAAGGGTCCCATGCTGCGGTCCAGACAGGTTTTGTCAATGTCCCAGTTCAACTAAAAATGGTGGTTGAAAGACTACTTTTTCCAGCAGTTGTAAGTACCGAAATGAAACTTTCCAAGAAAGTAGGAAGGAACTGTAGATTAAATTTAACAATGTCCCTGTCCCTATTTTTCCACCCGAATCAGGTTTTGTCAATGTTAAAAGTATATATAGAGATTTTTTTTCATCCAAAACTTGATAACCCTTCTGAAGGTGATTCATATTAAACTAATTTTCTGTACACACAAAGAAGCAGAGGACTGGCTTAACTTACTTTGGGACCATCACAGAAGGGAATTTATAACTGGAGATTGTGGATATACTCTTGAGCTCAAGGTTAACATTATATACGTGCAAGTTGTTTGTAAGACTTTATAATTGTTATGATTTACAGTATCTTGATCTTGGGTGGTCAGTATGAGGGGCTGGTAAATGTGTTACAAATACATGAAGGTCCCTGGTAAGCACAGCTTATGGTTTCTATTTTTCTTGTATATTACTTACAATTTGTATTAACATTGTTTTTATCTCCATTTTGGTGCTATTTAGGTTGTACTTAGAGATCGGCGAATTTCCTGAAACTCGGTTCGTTCCCTTCGACGAATTTCTCGACAAAAAAAAACTTCGTTCCGAATTACTTTGGGACGAGTCACGTTAAAAACAGCTATTTTCAAGGCTGCAGCAGAGCCTGCATGGTGCTGTAGAACCATTGTGACATGCCTTAAATAGCAGAGGGAGATTGGTTTGTCTCATACATCGTTTGTTTTAGTAAGACAACGCAATAACTGCCAGGCCGCTCTTAGAACCTTCACTCTAAAATCTCCCTGTGCACTAAGAGGGCCAAAACTGACCAGAAAACTGAAGAGGAGAATTAGACTGAGGGATTCAGGTGGCACCATCAGTGACAAGAGTGTGGAGTGACGGTGGCACCACAACACAGCAGCATGAGGTCAGAGAGTGGCACAATGACATTCTGGAGGTGGCAAAAACATGAGTAGAGGCCACAGAGTGGCACAATGACACAGTGTGTAGGTTTTAAGGCAACACCACAGCAGCACATGAGGTCAGACAGTGCACAATGACATTCTAGAGGTGGCAAAAAAAGCAGTAGGCCAAAGAGGGGGCACAATACACAGTGTGGAGGACACGCAGCAGCAGCATTGAGTGTCAGACAGTGGCACAATGACATTCAGGAGGTGGCAAAAAACAGTAGTAGTCCACAGAGTGGGACAATGACACACGTGTGTAGGTCCGGTCAGCAGCCACAGCAGCAGCATGAGTCAACAGTGGCACAAATGACACAGGTGTAGGTCCAAGGCAGCAGCCACACAGCAGCATGAGGTCAACAGAGGCACAAAGAACGTGTGTAGGTCACGGTCACACCCCAGCAAGCAGCATGAGGTCATTACAGTAAGCACCAATGACACAATGTAAAGGTAGGGGGGGGTCCCATAAAAAAAAACTTCAGCAGCCACACAGCAGCATAGGGTCAGACAGTGGCACAATGACAGTGTGTAGGTCACGGTCAGCAGCCACAGCAGCAGCATGAGGTCAGACAATGTGCACAATGACACAGTGTGTAGGTCACTGCAGAAACCACATCAGTCAGCATGAGGTTCAGACAGTGGCACAATGACATTCTGGAGTGTGGCAAAAACAGAGTAGGGCCCACAGAGTGGGAAAACAATGACACAGTGTGAAAGGTCATGCAGAGCCACAGCAGCAGCAGAGGTCAGACATGGCACAATGACAACAGAGTTGTAGGTCACTGGCAGCAAGCTACAGCAGCAGCATGAGGTCAGACAGTGGCACATTGACACAGTGTGTAGGTCCAACGCAGCATCCCACAGCAGCAGCATGAGGTCAGACAGTTAACACAATGACTTCTAGAGGTGGCAAAAAAAAAAGGAGTTGGTCCAACAGAGTGGTGCACAAAAGAGCACAGTGTGGAGGTCACAGCATCATCATCATAGGTCATACAGTGAGCACAATGACACCGTGTGTAGTCACGGCAGAAGCGACAGCAGCAGCAATGAGTCAAGACAGGTGGCACAATGACATGTGGAGGTCAGGCAGCAGCCACAGCAGCAGCATGAGGTCAACAGTGGCACAATGGCACAGGTGGTGTAGTGTCACGGGCCAGCAGCCACAGTCACAGCAGCATGCGGTCAGACAGTTGGACACAATGACACTATGTAGGTCAGGGCAAAGGCAGCCACAGCAGCAGCATGAGGTCATAACAAGTGGCACAATGGCACACGTGTGTAGGTCACGGCAGCAGCCACAGCAGCAGCATGAGGTCAACAGTGGGGACAATGACATTCGGAGGTGGCAAAAACAGAGTAGCCACATAGGTGGGACAATGACACAGTGTGTAGGTCACGCAGCTAGCAAGCCACAGCTCAGCTTGATGTCAGACAGTGGCACAATGACACATTGTCTAGGTCACGGCAGCAGCCAGGAGCAGCAGTCATGAGTCAACATGTGCACAATGACACAGTGTGTAGACACTTGGCAGCAAGCCACAGCATGCAGCATGAGGTCAGACAGTTGCACAATGGACAGTGTGTAGATAGGGCCAGCAGCCACAGCAGCAGCTAGAAGGTCAGACAGAGGCACAATGGCACAGTGTGTAGGTCACGGCAGCAGCCACAGCAGCAGCATGAGGTCAGACAGTGCACAATACACAGTGTGTATCATGATGGCAGCAAGCCACTATCAGCAAGTGGTCAGACAGTGGCACAATGACGATTCAGAAGGTGGAAAAAACAGAGAGTAAGGGTCCCACAGAGTGGGACAATGACACAGTGGTGTAGGTCTACGGCATCACCAAAGCAGCAGCATGAAGGTCAGAGAGTGGCACAATGACAGAGTGTAGGTTCACGACGGCAAGCAGCCACAGCAAGTCAGCATGAAGTCAGACAGTGGGACAATGACACAGTGAGTAGGTCACGGCAGCAGCAAGCATGAGGTCAACAGTGGCACATAGACACAGTGGGGAATGTCAAGGTACCAGAGCAACCGAACATCAGCAATGAGGTCATAGAGTGGCCACAATTACAGAGTGTGGAGTGGGTGGCAATAACCAGTCCATGGTACAAGAGGGATGGTGGCAGATGGAGAAACTTGTCAGCAATGTGTGGCATCAGGCGGGTGGCGCATCAGAATATGGCTGAGGCAGATAGTTTGAACCCAACTCATTTCTCACAGTTTGGGTGAGGCGTCATGGCCTGATGTATCTGAACGCCTAAGGCATTGGTGTGCGAAATCCTGGCCGATGCCACGCCTGATTCATCTTGACAAAGGTCCAGTACTTTTCCCCATTTCCCCGTGGAACCAGCGGGTTCTCCTAGGGGTAACGATTGGCCCCCGCTGCACTGAAACAACACCGCACTGATGCCACACTAATGGCCGGGCAGGACAGCTTCTCTCCACTGCCAACCCACGGCAAGTTCAGCCACACATCCAGTTTTTGGCTGCCCAGTAGTCCAGCGGATCTTCTAACCTGGGGTGGCAGATGCTGTCCCAAGTAGGCCACCACCTGTTGGTTCAGGGTCTGCTCCATGTCCTGCGGCTGCTTGGCGACTGCCCTTTCTCAATAGGCGGGTTAAGTTGAAAGGCTGCTCATCAGTGACTCCAGACCTTAGGATCGCTGCTGATCGGAGCAGGTACTGCTCCAACCCCCGCCCCCACCTTCGTCTCCCCCAGCAGGCCCGGCAGTACTACGTGAGCGCTGAGGAACCCCCCGGGTCAGACCTGTCAGACGAGGACGATGCCGCTAATAGGCAGCGGCCAACTGATTACGGAGTGATTTCCCTATAGTATTTGAGTTTGTCCTCCCTCCAATAGCTGGGAAAAAAGGCTCCCATTTTGGACCGGTAGCAAGTCCAATAGGGTGAGAGCCATAAGTCAACCCTCGCCGAATGCTTGGACCATTCGGCTGTCACTAACCAGCAAATCAGCTTGCGCGGGCCACTGCACAAGTGGACCCCCGAGGGGCTCCTGTCTCCATCCTCCACTGTATACATGCCACGGTGCTTGCGGGTCATCTGCCTTGTCTTCTCATCTCCATCTACCTCCTCCACATGCTCCTCCTCCTCCTCTCTTGTCACCTTATGGGTAGAAAAACCACTTCATATTCACTAGACAATGCTTCTGCTTCCAATGTCCTCCTTTCTCCTCCTTCATTTCAGTCCCCCAGCGGACTCATGTGGGCCGCGAATGATGTAGTCCGCCACGCTCCAGTCCCCGCCCAGAACAGATTTTTCAAGCCATCTGTTCCATGACATGAAGCAGTGGAATTAACTTATTCATCCATAGACCTGGCGAATTTACAATAAAGTGGGCCTCCTCAAATGGCCTCAACAAACCTTCAGGGTCACGCATGAGTTGCCACGGGCTGACATCAAAGTTACACAGGGAAGTACTCCGTCCTGCCTGGATCATCAAAAAATCGTAAATGGTCTTTTATTAGTGTTGAGCGATTGCGTGGCTATCGATATCGATCGATAGTTCGATAGTCGTGGCCGCGCTATCCGATAAGGTTTTTTCTGATAGTGAGCATCGAATATGCGCGATGAACCATAAAGTCTATGGGAGAGCAACACGAACACCGTCATTATTACACACCCAAACAAGGCTGGAGCAGCTGAAATTAAACATCCACAACATCAAATGATACGTGCTACATCTTAGGCAACACACTTAGTATAAAAGTCACAGAAAAAAAAGTCACAGACCATTTACTATCCCTGTCTGTACCATACAAGCCTGACCCTTAAACATGCATCACCCACAAATTAAAAAGTGACAGAAGGCAGTATGATTTGAACCATCATGTTACTTGAACTGACATTGAATATCCCTGTCCTGGGAACGCAGGCGATGAGCCCCCAAACCTGCATGACCCCACATTTAAAAAGTGCTGCAAAAAGGAGTCGTTCAACCACCATTTTAAGTTTGAACTGACATTGACTATACCCGTGTCCTGGGCCACAGCATGAGCCCCAAACCTGCATGGACCCCCACATTTAAAAATGCCGGGAAAAAGGATTCTTTCACCACCATTTTATTTCCACTGGACATTGACTATCCCTGTCCTGGGCCACAGCATGACCCAGGGCCCGGATAACGCGTGGGTGCGGTGAAAGCCAGGCTGGCGTCCGTCATCTATTAACACACGCAGGTTAAAAATGCCCTGATGACGCAGCAACGAAAACTGTCAGTTGCAGAAGCAGAGTGCGGAAGCGGAAGTGTGAGAACTCCAGCCTTCCTCTTTACACAGTCAAGACCTGAGGTACGCTTGCCCCTCCGCCACCCGTATGAGTGTGGAACCAATTGAGCTTCACTTGCAAATACTGGGTTAACGCTCCTGTTTACACAAGGTGCCCTTTACTTGCGCATTCTTATTCTCATTACTCCAACGTGCTGGATAGGAAATGGTCCTCTGGACTTTGTTCTCTGTCCGTGCTCCATACTCCATGTCCTCTGAATTACCTACATCTGACAAGTTTTCCTGTACCTCCCTTGTACAATTCAAGGAATTTGTTTTAACAGCTAGTTTGTACATGCAAGTTTTTTAGTACTTTAATTTTAGAAAAACACATTTTTTAAAATAGGAATGGAAATACCCACCATGTCTTTGTTTCTCTTTTTTATCATTTGTATTAACTGTTGTCTCAATTACAGGGCTTTGATAGCTAAGTTAAAAGATCTTGCAAAATCAAGTCATTTTGCAATATTGGTCCATTAACAAGTGTCCTACCTATGTCCTCGTTTCTGACAGCACCATCACCCTTGTAGCCACTCTTGACAATTGTGAAGAACAATGTCCTTGTTTTAGAAACAACATTTTTAGAATAGACCTGTAGATATAGCAGCATGTCACAGCAAAATGCCCCCAAAAATTCAAAGCATGACCCTTGAGCCACTTTTGGTCATTGTGAAGAACAAATTTCTGATAGAAACATTACATTTTTTATAATAGAACCTGTATATTGCTGCATTCTTCAAAGCAGCATGACCCAAAAAATTATAAAAGTTACTTCTCAAGCCACTTTAAAAATTGTGAGGGAGAAATGCCCACTTATAAGCCACATTTTCCTTACAAAGGACCATGATTATTGCTGTAACTCACAGCTACAATGACCCCAAAAAATATAAATAGGACTTCTCACAGCCACTATTAAAAATTGTGAGGGAGAAATGCCCACTAGAAGCCACATTTCTGTTTTCCAAAGGACCATAATTAATAGCTGTTTCTCACAGCAACATGACCCCAAAAAAATAAATAAATTTGACTTCTCAGCCACTATATAAATTGTGAGGAGAATGCCACTTAGAAGCCACATTTCAGTTCCAAAGGACCATAATTATAGCTGTATCTCAGCAGCAACATGACCCCAACTAAATTGATAAATATGACTTCTCAGCCACTATTAAAAATTGTGAGGGAGAAATGCCACTTAGAAGTCACATTTCTGTTCCAAAAGGACCATGATTATTGCTGTATCTCACAGCAACATGACCTCAAAACCATTGACAATGCGAAAACTTCTTAAGATAAAGTGAGTAAATGGAATACGGTTGTCATGAAACCTTGCTGTCTTTTACAGTCTCCTCACAGCAAAACCAGCAAAATGAACTGTTGGGAAAAGAGAATAAAAATTGCAGTAAGAAATGATCATTTTAAAAAAAGTTTTCAAGAGGACCATTTCTGTTTGAAAAGGAATGTGAAGTAGACTGGCAACTAATCGGTGACCTCGGCACTTGGGCCACAACATCATCAGAGATCCATGCCTGATTCATCTTGATGAAAGTCAAACGATCCACATTATCTGTGGAAAGCCGGATGCGTTTGTCTGTAATGACTCCTCCAGCTGTGCTGAAGGTCCGCTCAGATATGACGCTGGCTGCTGGGCAGGACAACACCTCTATGGCGTGACGAGCCAGCTCGGGCCATTCGTCCATTTTGGATACCCAGAAGTCTATTGGGTCCGGAACACATGCAAAAACATCGGTGTTGAGACGCAGATAGTCGTGCACCATGATCTTAAGCTGATCTCTGTGTGTTGGATGTGTGCCCTGCATTGCATGCGTTGGTGAGGTGGTAAACAAAGATTGCCAGAGGTCACCCATTAGGCTTCTGCCACCTTGCCTGCTGCTGCCGCTACGCCTACTTGGCACTCTACTGCTGTCACGTCGCTGATGTTGTTCCACCGTGACATTTGGGGAACGTGAAGCAGACGCAACAGATGTCTCCAGTTGATCAATCAGCAAGTCTCCATTTCCTGCATTTTACTCTCTATTTGGGTGGGTGGAAGGAAAGTGCTGATTTTTGTTTTGTACCGGGATCCAGGAGGGTGGCCACCCAGTAACTGTTGTTCATTTTGATGGCCTTAATGCGAGGATCATGTTGGAGGAAATGGAGCATCCAAGCACTCATGTGAGAGATGGAGCCTTGATTTCCCAAGCCTCTGGGTCGAGGGCACTAGCAAACTGATCTTCCTCATCTTCCTCCTCCGCCTCAAATTCGCGCCAACCTCTTTCCAAGGCAGGGACGTCGGTAACATCGGTGTCTAGGAATACCTCCTCCTCCTCCTCCTCCTCCTCCGCTGCCTCCGGCACAGCTTCAACACAGCCCTGACTTGCCTGAGATGATGCACCCTGAGAGCTGATGCGCCACCTTGCACTAGCTCTGGACCCCGAACCACTGCCTAATGAAGACCGATGAAATTGTGAAACTGTCGGCCTTGTGGATTTGACGGAGTGAAAGGCTCCGTGTCCGCATCTCTGTCCGTCTCCTCCTCCGTCGCTGGCGGACCTGTTGTTTCAGAGTGTCCAACGATCGTTCCAGAACTAAGATCACCACAATGCTCATGCTGACAAGGGCATTGTCCGCACTGACCATTTTGGTGGCTTCTTCAAAACTGGCAAGGATGGTGCAGAGCTCTTTCACCTGCCTCCACTCTCGGTGGTTCAACACCCCGAGGTCCGTACCGCTGCTTGTCAGGCCATGTGTCACTTCGTACTGCGTAATGGCATTGCGCTGCTGCCACAATCGCTGGAGCATGTGGAGGGTGGAATTCCAGCGTGTTGCCACGTCAACAATGAGACGGTTGACGGGGAGGCCGAGCTGACGCTGCAACGCAACGGCGGAAGTGCGAACTCAGACCTCGAGCCTTCTTCAGCAGGCAGTCCAGACCCGGTAGCTCTTTAGAAATTTCTGGACGACAAGGTTCATGACATGTGCCAGGCAAGGGATGTGCTCCAGCCTACCGATCTTAAGGGCGGCCAGCAGATTTCGCCCGTTATCGCACACCACCTTGCCTGGCACAAGGTTCTTGTCACCCAGCCAGCGCTCGGTCTCGTTGCTTAGAGCCGTCCACAGCTCCTGACCTTTGTGTGGACGGTCTCCAAGGCAGATTAATTTCAACACGGCCTGGTGTCTCTGGCACGTGATGCCACCAGAGGACCTTGGGGGAAAGAGCCCTGCACCATCCCTGCGGTTTTGAAGAGCGTGCGCCGAGCCTGAGAGCCACCGTCACCCCCAGAGACATCCACCCAGCTCACCCAGCGAGCTGTCACAGAGATATAGCGGCCTTGGCCGTGCTTACTAGTCCATGTGTCGGTGGTGAGATGGACTTTTCCGGACACAGATGCAGACAACGCGCTTGAAATTTTAGATGACACGTGGCTGGCCAGGGCAGGGACGGCTTTTCTGGCAAAGAAATGCCTGCTCGGCATCTGGTATTGGGGGCAGGCGAGGGCCATGACGTGGCGGAACCCATCTGTGTCCACCAGACGGAAAGGCAACATTTCCAAGGCCAAAAGCCTGGCAATGCCGACATTCAGGCTTTTGGCTTTGGGATGGTTTGGGTTAAAGTGTTTCTTCTGCTCCCAAACCTGGAAGACAGAAGGCTGGCTGCTAGACTGGCCGCTGTACGGCGTGCAGGTCGTCAAACTGGCGGAAGGAGAAGGGGTAGGATGGGTCTCTGGTGGTGCTGGTGGTACTCGGCGACGGTGGAGGCTGAAGCGGAGGCTGATCCCTGATCATGACTCTGAGAGACATGGGCAGCTGAGGAACGCTTGGTGGTGGCGGAGAGGGTGTGACAGTGGTTGGAGGCCCGGCGTCGGTCTGGCCTTTTTTGGCCAAGTGTTCCCTCCATTTCAACTCATGCATTCGCTGCATGTGACTAGACATTAACCACTTAAGGTTCTTGCCTCTACTTATGCGTTTACGGCAAAGGCGGCATATGACATCGCTGGGTGAATCAGAGGCTTGCTCAAAGAAGCCCAGGCTTGAGAGGTCCTGGACCTTTTTGACGGCGATAAGCGAGGAGCGGGTTTGCGCTGACCGTGGCTGGGAATCATATCACGACTTCTGCACCGCCCTCTCCCTTTTTGTGGCGGGACCCGTATTGACACTACCCCATCGTCTTCCTCCTCGTCCACTGATGAAGCGCTCGCAAGCAAATTCTGTCGTCATCATCATCATCATCAACACAGGTGACTTGGTCGTCCTGACTTTCTGCATCCAGAAGCTGCGGGCTACAAGCAAGGGGCATTGCAAGGCGTTGCCGACCGCCCGGATTTTTGCCGATTGACCGGCTTCCTTCACCTCCTCTGATGGCATCAGTAACTGGCGTCAGAGCAGAAAAATCATCCTTTTGCCTCTTGATCTTTTAACATGCCTTCTGACCCCAACCGCATTTTGTCCTCAAAGAGGTCTTCAGAACAGGGATTATCCACAGTGGTGGGTACACGAGTTGACATTTGGGCTGCTTCATGTTGGACAGATGCTGATGATGCTGATGACGACATTTGTGGCCGTGACTGCGAGGACAAGGAGGTAAGACTGCTAGATGCAGGTTGCATTAACCACTGAAGGACAGATTGGCGACGATGTTTCGTACTTTAGATTCACAGGGCCCTGACCCAGCGATGACAGGCCTGACGGTCCTGCAACTGACGATCCGCTGGCATGCGTGTTGTCGCCAGCACTGGAAGGAGCACCTTCTCTCGTACCTCTACCTCCATGTGCTACCCCCCTCTTTGCTCGCTTACCACCTGCATTTCGCTCCAGAGAAAATATAAAAATTTGAGAAGGTATGGAATAGTTTTGGAAAGTCTCTTATTAAAAGACAGCAAATCACAGCTATTCTCAAATCCCTCTAATCAAAACAAAATTGCTGGATTCAAATTTAACTGCAAGGTGTCTATCAACAAATCTGGACTGGGCAAAAGTCCAAAAAACACGTATCTGTTATGTTTTGATATAATAAACTGTATTTTTTGCACCTTTCAATTCACCTGTTGACAATATAAAATATGATATTTATTTAAGATTTACGTAGATGCTGCGTCAATGAACAGTGCTGGGTGCGCAAAAGTCAAAAAACACGTAACTGTTATGTTTTGATATAATAAACTGTATTTTTTGCACCTTTCAATTCACCTGTGGTGAATATAGAATTGCTGTTTTAAGATTTACGTAGATGCTGCGTCAATGAACAGTGCTGGGTGCGCAAAAGTCAAAAAACAGTACTGTTATG